>JARKIA010000057.1:600000-777902 GCA_029289565.1 Mycena galericulata | reverse complement strand
GGTTTAGTGGATATCCGGTTCACAGAAAAGGGGCGTTCTTTAGATCTGTTCAGGATTGAGGCTGAGGACTCGTGGACACTGGAGGTCATGTGAGGATAGCACCCGCGAAGCGAACACTTATTCCCACTATCAGAATGTATAGTAGGGTGTTGTAGGTGCCTATCACAAAAATTTTGAAGGATCAGTATGCTCATGTTTGGTTTGCCCTCTATATGGGGGTGATGCGTCCGAGAAAGGGAATTTACATCAATGATTCGTCCAAGAAAGGAGTTTAACGAGATTATCTATCCCTACCGGAGCACCTCATGACCTTATCTCCCTCCCCTTTGAGAAACTGTTTTCCCGCCATCTTTGGCACCGCCATTTCGATCATGATCGAGCTTGCTGTCAGGGCAGCTGCTTTCCTCCCTTCCCTCCCCCATGTCTCTGAGCATTTGTGACGTCTACCCTCTCAGTGTCGTGCGGACTTCCCGCCCTCGCACCCTGTTTTCATCCTCGTTTCTGGCGGATGCCTACGGTGGGATCGGCCTTATCCCTGAATTTGTCCCTTTGGTCCTTGAGCATCCGACTGCCGGTACTTTCAGGACTCGCCTTCTTTCTCTGCAGGCCGATGCGGGCTCGGTCGGCGGTGGCCCTGATATCATGCTTGGTCTTGACTGGGTTGATTCCGTCATCCAGCTCATGTATCGGTTCGGCTTCACGATGGAGCCCGGCTTCGACCCTTTTCGTGCTTTTCTCCCTTATGGTAAGCCTCCCTCCCATTTCTAAGTTTGCTTTTCGCCTTACTTTCAATTTCCAGTCGCCGCCGAAGATGCAACTCCTGGAACCCTATCCGTCGTCGAGGACGCGTCCTCCGTACATCCTGTAACCGTCGACGCTCGCGCGTCTGCGGAACCCTGTCCCCCTTTGTCTGTCTTTGGTCACCCTCGTTTGCCCGCGCATCCGCCTTTCCCCGTTTCCGTCGCTGCAGAGCCTTTTGACCGTTCACACGTCGATGTACCTTTGCCTCGAGTCCATGTCAACGCTGTTGCTTCGTCGTCCAAAATATATGTTGACTCCTCCTTTTCTGTCGCCGATGGCCCTCGTTATCGTGACGGTCGGGATGTCATTTCAGTTGTCTTCTTATCACCTATTACGGGTTCTAATATATTTACTAACGAATTTGATGATCTCGTTCCTCTATTGACTGCTCATGGTGTAAACGCTGAGTTTTTTACATCGGCCGCTGATTGTCGCGATGCCCTCTTGGCGCATTTTTTCTCTGGCGCATGCGTGTCTCCGTTTCTACATGAGGGATGCTGCTCGACCCGCGAAGGTTTTCAGAGTCCTGTCGAGCTAGCGCACTTTTCCTTGAGTACAGTCATATCTTCTCCGCGGGTTGCAGCATCTTCGCTAGTGATTTGTGCTGGTATATTCGGTTTCGCAGTTCCTCAGCATTCAGATGATGCCGCGTGTCAGCTTGCCCGTACACGTTTGTGTGCGAAACGCCGTGCGCTCGTCGCTGACTATTCTCATGAGCACCCGAGCGACCTCATTTTGGAGCAAGTCGAATACCTTAAACTCCCAGCTCTTATCTCACTCTCGAGCCTCCATCGGATCACAATGTATAAACCTTCCCTGGAAGGCCTTCGGCGTCGTTTGACCGAACACGTTGCCACTGGCCAGTGCGCTATAAAGACCAATGCTGCTCATTCAGTAGCATGTGCCTCTGTGTTTGACCAGACGTTTCCTGTTTATCCACCGGATACTTTTACAGATGATGAGAGACGCGAAGCTATGCAAATCAATTTGTTGACATATCTCATGCCGAGGCTGACGCAGCCGTTCCTGTCGACGCATCTTGACCATCCATAATGTTCAGTGGGATGTTAAAGATGGTTTGGCGAAACTGCGTAAGCACCTAGCTAAGTATCTGAAGCGGTTAAATAGAGGGAAAACCATTAAAGTCCTACCTGCCAAGAGCATCAGGCAGCGAAACAAAGACGACGCGGTGCGCGACAGGTCTCGAGAAAGCGCGAAGTTGAAAGCCGAATGGCCACGGTTGATATCTCCTGAACTGAAGCAACGCTTCAAAGAAGTTTTTTCACACTTCATATCTCGTGAAAACCAAGAGTCCTTCACGTGTGGGAGTTGCGTAGAGCGATGTAATGTTGTGCAGCAGCGGTCAACTATTCGTTTTGAGGAGGTCGATTTAAATTTGTTGCGAAGGCCTGATCTTCTGAGCGAGTACATGGCTGAGGATAGTATACCGTCAGATGAGGAGGATACCGCGGATGAAAGCGACAGTGACGTTGAACGGGAGGACGGCTTCGAACATCCTACTGACGGGCGACCGTGGCTTGATCCGGACATGAGTCCTCCTGTTATGCCTGTTCAGTCTGGAGATTATACGTCGTTGCTTATCGATCCGGACTGTATCGAGGATGACCCTGAGACGATGGAGCCAGTTCTTGTAGTCTGTAAGAAATGTAGAGCGGCTCTCAAGGCTCACCAGGTTCCTCGTCGTTCAATGGCTAATAATAATTTCCTTGGTGCCCAGCCTCCCGAGTTACGCGATCTGTCCGTTGTGGAGGAGGCCATGATTGCCCGCTGCCGTTCTAAATGTTGGATTATCCAGATGCGAGAACTGGAGGACAAGGGTTATCAAAATGTACAGCGTGGGTTTAAAGGCCATATTATTGTGTATCCTCAGCGTCCGTCGGCTCTTGCTACTACGCTCCCGCCTTCCATCGAGGAGATTACGACTCCTATCTGTGTCGTTTTCGTAGGGTCTAACCCGCCAACTCTGGAATGGATTAGGGAGAAGGCACGTCCGTTGATTGTCCGCAAGGAGAGAGTGTTAAAGGCGCTGGAATGGTTGTCTATTCACAATCATCTGTATAAGGATGTCTTTATTGATAGAACAGTCTTTGACGGTCACGGAGATATTGTTCACGTACCTTTCCATGTCGAGCATATTATTCCTTCGGACGGGATAGAAGCCACCACATCGTCGTACGCTACTACGCATCAGTTCACTGAACCACCGGAGCCACTTGTTACGCACCCAGCCTCTGAGACATCGCATGTCTCTAGACCTCATCTGGAAGATCTCTTGCGACCTCCGGTTGTCGATGCCATTCCCTTTGAGAGCGTCGTGGTTACCGATGTGAAAGGTCACGAATCTTCTGCGAAACTCCGAGATGCAGCTGCTCGTCATTTAAAAAAACCTGGCTCCAATTATATTGGCATTCCACACGACCCGCTTCCTGTTAACGAGTTTAATAACCCGGACTTGTTGCCTCTCATATATCCTACTTTGTTCCCGTATGGTATTGGTGGACCAGAGGACAAGACGAGGCGCACTCAGTTTGGCTTTGAGTCGCATATTAAGCACTTTTTTAACCTTGCCGACAGGCGCTTCCAAGAGCACTACTCTTTTTTATTCACTGTCTTCAATATGATGCAGCGTCGCAAGCTCTTACAACGCACCAGCTATAGAGTCAAAAGGAAAAATTTTGATACGGTGGCTGCTCAATTTGCTAGCGTTTCTGCTGCCGCTATACACGTTGTATCTGAAAGGATAAGTAACGGGGATTTAAAGACCGCCAACTCCGAGGACGAACGGCGAGTGTTAGCGCTCATGAAGGAGGTCAACTTGATTAATGCTCACGTCTATGGGTCACCCCAAGCCAGACTGGTGATGCGCAACGAGATCCGAGGCTTGATGTTAGACAAGGGACTGCCTAGTTTCTATATCACTATCAATCCAGCTGACCTGCACAATCCATTAGTGCGATTTTTGGCTGGCGAGGACATCGACATAGACAACCTGACCCCCACAGAAATGACGCGTCGTCCTGATCAGAGTATTCTAGTTGCTAAAAATCCTGCCGTGGCTGCGCGCTTTTTTAATGTATACATAAAAGCTTTCATCGCTGCCTTGGGTTACGATCCTACGCATTTGGACACTAAAGGTGGCATCCTGGGTGTTGTTAATGCATATTATGGTTGCGTAGAAGCACAGGGTCGAGGTACCTTGCATTGTCACATGCTCGTGTGGGTTGAAGGCGGGTTGAATCCCAATGAGATTAAAGCCAGGGCCCTGGAGAATGGCGGTAACATCGAGTTTCAGCAGCGCTTAATTTCATTCCTGGAAGATACAATATCTAATGTGATACCACCTGATGTTGGTCCCGACGTCGTCAATCCTCTTTCTCAGTATCACCCTTCTACGACTCGGGGTCCTCCTCCATCCGTGAAACCTGATGAATTCGAACATGCACGCGCCAAGGATTTTCGTAGGCTGGCACATCTATGCCAGTATCACGTCCATACTCGAACTTGTTACAAGTACTGGAAAGGTCCCGGGTACGAGAAGGAATGCCGCTTTGATTTGAGTGAGGAAAATGTTAGGCCTATCAGTGTTTTTGACCCTGAGACGGGAGAGTTTGAACTTCGTTGTCTAGATGGCCTCGTGAATAATTTCAATGAGACGATGCTCGAGACCTTACGGTGTAATATGGATATTAAATTTATTTCTTCCGGTCCTGCCGCGAAAGCTGTCATGTATTATATCACTGATTATATCACCAAGTCTCAGCTTCAGGCGCACGTTGCATACGCTGCTCTAGAATTGGCCGCTACTAAGCTCGGTGACTTTGATCCTGCTGCAGACGACTTCTCTACCCGTGCCCGACGTCTCCTTCAGAAGTGTGCGCATGCTATGGTTGCACAGCAGGAGCTGAGCGGTCAACAGGTCGTTTCGTATCTTATGGGCTTCGAAGATCATTTTACTAGCCACAAGTTTGCGAATGTCTACTGGCCTAGTCTCGAGGGCTTCATAAATGCCGAGCGACCCAGTCCGGAATGTTACACGTCGAAGCGTGTAGCTGATGCATCTGAGCTTGATCCCCCTGTCGAAGATGTTCTCCCAGATCTCGCCCCAGAAGATGAACCGTGCGGGTTGGATACCTCCTTGTTGGACGAGCTGGAGCTTGAACTGCTTGAGCAGGAAGACGAATTGTCGGAGGATATCCATGAAGAGCCTGGTGGCTCTGATGAAATCACTTTAACGGTTGATGCGAAGGGAGGGTTCACCGCTACCGCCAACCAAACTGCAGATTATCAGCATAGGGGTGCCGATCTAGAGCATGTAAATATCTGGGATTTTGTTTCGCGAGTCGAAAAGATCCGCATTAAGCCGCGCCGCAAACGTAGGAAGAAAACTAGCGACGACACGGACACTGACGATTCTCTCGATGCCGCTGATGTACCCCAAAACCATGAAGATGCCATGGACGTTGATGCGCCTGTTTCCCGTTCACCGTCGCCTGTGGCGTCTGTTGAGAGTGAAGATGAGGGTTGGGATTCGCTTCAGCAAGGAGATATACTGCAATGGACAGGACGTGCCAGGCCTCGTGTCCCTTTGCAGGAGGGGCATATCGACGACTCTACCCATATTTTGACTGTGATTGCACCCCGATCCCGTCGAGTCCCTGTGCCGATCGGCCCTGCGTTGCCCCGCCGTGACCAAGAAGAATCCCAGCATAGATATGCCCGCCTTATGCTCATTCTTTTCAAACCCTGGCGCCACGCGTCCGATCTAATAAAGGATGGGCAGAGCTGGATCGAAGCTTTTCGTGTATTTCTCGAAGGATGTCCTGAAGAAGTGCTCACCGTTATTGAGAACATGCATATGCTCCACGAGTGTAAAGACAGCCGCGACGCTCATTATGCCAAAAGGCGGAACCGTAAGTTAGGAGATCGTGTCCCTCTCGAGTTCCTCCGTCGAAGCGCAAACGGTGATCTTGGCGATTATGATGAGGCTGCCTTGCTTCAGCATCTTGACTCCGTGGACGAATGTTACTCTCGTCGTAATCAGCGCGCAGATGGAAACATACAATCGGCCATACAGGCTCTTAGAGACAGTGGCATGCTTGATGACTCAGTAGACGAACCCCACGCCACCGACAATGTTCCTGCGGAGACCGGACATGAGAATGTATTCCAGAGAAAACCGGCGCTTGAGCAACAGTGGGAGCAGAATTACTCGGACCGAAAAGATGCTTGGAAGAAGGTGGCCACTGGAATTCCATCGGTGCCCGTGGCCGCGTCCGCTAATACCGGAGAACGTTCGGGTAATCTCATTCAGGATGGCTGGGCTTTTCGTACCGTCCTACCAAGTCGATCTGATGCCGATCCCGCTACGCATCCAGGTCCTGTTCCTGCAGCCGCGGCCGCTGATGTTGTCCCTGCTGACACCCTGATGGACGAAATTATCGAGAAGTGGACGCTAAACAGGGAACAAACCCGAGCCTTCAAACTTGTCGCGGAGCACAGTACAGATCGCGCTGCAGCACCATTACGCATGTATTTAGGAGGCCCCGGAGGAACAGGTAAATCACGAGTTATCGATGCTTTGAAGGACTTTTTCGATTCTCGTGGAGAAGGTCGGCGATTCCGTCTGTCGTCTTATACTGGGGTTGCTGCCCGTAATATCTCTGGAATGACGTTGCATGCTGCTCTTGGTATGAGTCAGGCTACTGACCGACGCAAAAAAACGGGAAAGGGACTCCGGGATTCCATGGCTATGTGGGAAGGGGTCGATTATTTGTTTATCGACGAAATATCTATGGTCGGATGCGCGTTACTGTATGACATTAGCAACGCGCTTTGCGAGGCAAAGGGGGATCCCACCTTGGCGTTTGGAGGAGTCAACATCATCTTCGCTGGCGATTTTTATCAGTTACCGCCCGTTCGCCAGACTCGGTTGTACGCACATATTGACAAGACGTCTGTCAATAAGAAAAAGAAAGGGTCCGGTATTCGCACTGTTGCTGCCGGTACTTCTATTGGCCAGAAGAATATCTGCGGTAAACTTTTATGGTTGAGTGTCAAGACCGTCGTGTTGCTTACTGAGATCAAGCGACAGCAAGGTCCGGAAAATGCACCATTTCTCGGCCTCCTTGATCGTCTCCGGTACGGGCGTTGCACTAATGCCGATTTTGAGCTCCTGAACAGTCGCCTTCTTACTAATCTTACGCTTGATTGGACACAAGCGCCGTGGGCTGGAAGTCCTATCATTGTCAACGAGAACGAGATGAAAGATCGATTGAACGTCAAGGCAGCCCACGATTTTGCACACCGAACAGGCCGCCCTTTGCATTGGTATTACTCTGAAGATACGATTGGCAAACAGGCGGTTTCTGGCGCTTTAGCGGATCGTTTGATGAAACTTGACTCGGGCAAAAGTAATCAGCGAGTTGGAAAGATCCCCCTTGTCATCGGGATGCCCGTAGCGATCACCCAGAATTTCGATGTCCCTGGCGGAGTTGTAAACGGCTCTTTTGGAACGTTGAAGAGTATACGGTATAACCTAGACGAGGATGGGCGCAGGCACGCTATTTCATGTGTCATTGAATGTATTGATACGGTTCCCGGGTTGGTGCCAGGGCTGCCTGATCATCATGTTGTCGCCCTCGAGGATACTGTCGATATCAAGGTTGAACATCCGTACACCCAAAGGTATTGTACTGTGAAACGTACGCAGCTACCCGTGCAACCTGGCTTCGTTATGACCGCGTACAAGTCCCAAGGCAAAACTTTGCCGACCGCCATAATAAATCTTGTTGACTCTCGAGGGACAGAGGCCCCTTATGTGATGATTTCGCGCGTCACGTCACTAGAAGGGCTGGCTATCGTAGTCCCGTTTGACAAGCAGAGGATATGTTGTCGTACTTCGGAGGATTTACGCAAAGAAACTGTAAGGTTGGAGATTCTAGCGCTTCAGACTATTATCGATTCCGGTTCCGAGGAAGAAGCCGCACATGCTAAAGCTGCACTGTTGACGCGTTTCTTGTTGAATCCCGATGAAGATGAAAGCTCTAGTTCCGAAGACGAGAATTCTGTTCCGGAGGATGCATGGACTCGGCTGAAACGTAAACAGCAATATAATGAACGGCTTGTACATCCCAGACAGAAAAAACGTGACTTAAATGCGGCGCGTCCGTCTAGTGACGCGCGCCCCGTCCAGGCGACGCGTCCTTCAGGGAAGAAAGACCTGGGCGCATCTCGCCCTCTTCCTTGGGCGCGTCATGTAGGTGTCCGTGCCCGGCCGGCTGTCATCAGCGAGGCCGTCGATCCGACAGGCATTGTGGATCGCGGGTCGCAGTTACTTGTGCAGCGTCGTAAACGCAAAGCCTTGGATGACCCTGTCCGTCACGTTAGTATATTATCGTCATTTCCCCGCCAGTTTACTCAAGGTTATTCTCAGGATACCGAGACTTTGTCCGTCCTCTCCGCTGCTCATGGGACGCTTGCTACGACCTCAGATGTACACCAACCGCTCTCCGTGGATGCATCGCATGGCATGGACAGGACGTCGCAAATGCCTACTCCTCGTCGCAAACGCAGACGGCTTGATGCTGAGCGATGATGTTCACGTCGGTCAGCTATTACCAGCTCGGCTGATGATGCAATTACTTGCTCAGCGCCGGAAACGCGAGTCCTTGTGAGATCCTGTACGTCGCTGTAGTATTTTACCGTCCTCGCGTTCCAGATTTACTCACGGGTGATTCTTTGGCCACCAAGATTTAGTCCGGCCCCTGCCGGTCGTGCAACGCTGGCCACTACTTCATTTGTCTACCAACTGCTCTCCGTGGATTCATCGCATGATGAGGACAAGATCTTACAAACCGCTTGTTGCTGAGCGATGATGCTCGGGCGCAGGTGAGCGATTGATTGGTGTCATTGTCATTGGTCCTCATGGCTTCTGTGGCAGTCTTGAATACGATTCAACGAATATCCTAGGTCCGGGATCAGCTCGATTTTCTATACCCGGCATCAGCTCCTTGTCGCATCAAGAATATATTCGCACCCTGCTTTGTCCTTGCTCTCATGCCGTCTATTTTCGATCTCCTGGCGCGCCGTCTAGAAGATCGATCTGTGACGCTGTTAGCTCGCAGCGTGTATGGTCCGGACTTCATGCGTGCCACTGTCCCGGTCGCGAGTTCTCGCCCTGCGTTTGGTATGCAGGGGTCTTATGTCAGACGCACAGATGAGGAAGCTTTCACCCCGGTGTTGGTCGGAGTCGTCCAGAGCGTGGCTCGAGATGCTTCATCCGTTGGTGTATTGCTACTATCTTTTATTTTGCTAATTATCCCTTTTCCCAGTCGTCCCTGGTCCTCAGTATCGGTACTCCTCCAGTCTCTGCTGGTCACCCTATCGACGTTATATGCTGGGATCAGCTGGAGATGCTGCGTCGCGTCATGTACATCGAATGTTCGGCGCCTGTCTATACCTTCTGGGACCATGTACAGTATTGCAGTATTCGGGTGCGTTTTTTCTCTCGTGCCTTCCAGACTTCCCCGCTTCATACTTTCGAAGCATACACTACAGGCAGTCGAGCCTTGGTCTATAGGTCCGACGTCCGATACGGACCTGACGCCTTCGGGCCACACCAATCAGTTCTTTGTCCGCGTGGAGTCGGATTGCGAGGTACGCGACCATTTTTCTGATTTCGACCGGGGCGGGCGCTGAGCCGGTTCAGATCGTCAGGGCTACTCCTTCGTCTTTGTTCTCACGCCGCGCCCGTCATTCGTCGTCTGGCAGCTCCAGTACCTTGCACGAGACTGACTTCTCGGGAATCGCAGCCGGGGATCTCGTGGCCGTTTCTTGTACGCTGCATTGTGATCACGTTGCAGTGTCTGCCCTCTCCGATCATCGCGTCGATCTTCGCGCCTTTAACCGCGTAAGTGTTCTCTTTACAAGTGAATGCATGTACGGATCTCTTACCTTTCTTGGCAGCAGTATCGTCTCGTTGCTCGGCAATTGTCGATCGTAGTCTAGTGTTCTGATGTACGTAGTGTGCTTGAGTATCAATTTTCGATCATGATCGATACTGCGCGCACGAGCGACAATCCCGCTCGATCATGAGCCAACTTCGAGATCCAAGGAGATATTATTTCTACCTGCATTGGGCCCGCTTCGTATTACATGTGTATGTCGAGTCACGTAGCAAACCATGCATTGGTTGTTCTGGTGATGGGATTTCCGGTTAGTCGGTGTTCCGCTTATGCTTCTCGGGATCGAGATCGCACTGCACCTGAAGATTTTCAATCACGCTAGCTTGATGAGAATCTCAACATTTTTCGGTGTTTTGGACCGCAAGGCCTGGCGAGAATCCTGACAAAATGTGACGTCTCCGAAGCCTAAACGCCTAATAAGAATTCCGACACAACCGACCGTCGAAAAAGGACCTACCTGTCCCGACATTTTCGGTCTATTTTGCCTCATCCGCCTGTCGCAAATCAGTCTTGTAATCATTGAATCACTCGCGGTTTTTACCTCGTGTTGACTCGCGCAGGTCCTGTCAAAGTATCGGCTATTTCGATCATGATCGAAATTAGAAGCCTTGCGGTCCTCCGGAACGAGCACCGCGATTGATCTTCCGCTTTGAGGAACGCAACTGTCGGACGAGATCTGGTTTCCATGAGATTTTACCTGTGTCGCCATCGTGGCTTACATATTACATGCTTCCTATTCGGTCATTTTCCGTTTGATCCTACTACCCTAAGCATCGCTTTTTAACTCGAAACAAAACAAAGATAAATACGTGCTTGGCGTTTGCATAAAGAGTCCACTGTGACCCTGGTTGTGTACGGATTCCTGTCACTGAACTCTGCACCCTGTCCATTGTCCATCCATTTTCTCTATCTGAACATGCCTGCCGAGGAATCTCCCTTAAATGGTGGGGTCGATTCTTCCGTCCCGTCCCTTCGGTCGTATTACCTTTTCGATTCTCCAGTATACGAAGAACGCGTCAATTGTGGCATGTACGACGAACTCGCAGATACTCTGTCCGCCATGGGCCCCAAGGCACTCGGCAACGTGGACTGCCCCGACGATTTTATTCGACACCAGACCGGCGGGCATTCTTCCAACATCGAATTCCGTGACAAAGATGGGTTCGAATTTCGCACCCTGCTCATCGGTGAAGTTGCGGGCTCTGTGCATGGAACTGTCATGCGTGCCACGGGCAATTATTTCGCTTCGGCTGACGTTAGTATTCCTTTAAATCCCGTGTAACTGCTTGCTCACAACGTTTCTAGTTTAAACCCATCGACGACACCAAGCTAAACGTGAAGGATATCCTCGCTCTCAGCATGCCCACTTGCTCCACTACCCGCTTGGCCAACTTTTATGAAAATCAGACTGTTCCATTGCGCAGTGCGATCGACCATGAATTTGGTATTGAGAGCGCCGCGGAGCCTTACGAGGTTTGTTTAGCTCCCGCTTGATTGAAATCCTATGACATCTCACGTATTGTTCAGGAATTCTTGGTTCGGCCTTGGTTGCGCTCCAGCGATGAGGGTAGTCAACAGGACGACCTGATTATGTGTCATATGCTTCCGAAGTACGGAGTGAGTGGTGGACCGTTCTTGTACAATTGAACAGATACCCGAGCTCGGTTTAGATCCCGGCCAGTGCGGGTGCAGCTGGCGTAACCCCCCCTCGCCGTGGTAAGCGCAAATTGGATGCGGAAAACCCTCGTTCGGTTGCGGCCGCTCCATCGACGCCGCCCGGTCTTCCCATGACTGTCCGTGCAGCGCCTCCGCTCCCGGCATCTAATGCTCCTCTGCCCGCTGGTCAGTGCTTTATTCTGCAACTGCGTACTTCGCTTACCGAGTCCATCGTAGCCGCCGACATCAAGCTCGGGGCGTTCTATGACCCCCACCTCCTCCCTGACTACGGAGGGCCCTATTTCAAGCAGATCAAGGCCAAGCTCGTGCAGCTTGATGTTAGGGATGGAACGGAGGGTGGTAATAACGCATTGATTCCCCCGTATCAGTTCTATGATCGACTTAAACTCGGCACCCTGGTGCTGGTTAGCGCATCCCTTCATATATTCGTTATGCCCGACACCGACTCGAAGGGTGGGCAGCGGGGGAAGCGCAGAAAGGTTCGTTCTATCCTTCCTCTTGCCTTTTTTCTATGTTATTTACTTTGTCCTGCAGGTGTACCAAATTAACGCTCACAGTATCAAGGTTTTGGCCGACTCCGATGCCCCAGTCGAGCCTCGTTCCATCATGATTCCTCGCAACTACGACGGCGCGTATCATATCCCGGTTCCCGCGTCTGCGGAGTTTGCCAATTTCAGCCTTAAGGCTTCGCCGACCAAGGAGAAAGGCAAGGCGGGCACAGCCATGGGGACTGGAGGTCGCGCGCCCGCCGCGAGCGGTTCTGGTTCGGGAGGAAGTGGGCCCGCCGCGAGCGGGTCTGGTTCGGGAGGCAGTGGGCCCGCCGCGAGCGGTTCCGGTTCGGGAGGCAGTTCTGGTTCGGGAGGTAGTAAGGGTGTGTACATCAGCTTCTGTGGATAGCAAAACTGACTTCACTCAGACCGCGATGAGGACGACGACATGGGCCGGCTCGCAGGCGCGTCTCCGCTGTCCAAGAAGTTCAAGAAGTCGTCGACTTCCGGCAAAAGCTGATCGTACCGCTTCAGCAACGCAACGTGAGTTCTTCTCTTGTCCTTTTGAGTTTACAATTGAATGTTTTGGCGCACCAGTAGATATACCAGAAGAAATCTAGCTGCCGTTTCAAGTGAGTCGATATATCCTCCTTGTATTCCTTTTGACTTACGCCTTCTTGGGATACAGCAACGCTTTCTGTCTCCAATTCCCCTGCTTCAACGCACGGCCGTCCTGTTCCCTCGTTTACTTGTTTGTACGCATGATGCCATTTCATTTCGTAGTGTGCATGTATGTATTCGTTGTCTGCATCGATTCTCTCAGCCCTCGGCGTTCTTTTAAGTGCTTTGCGTCTCCCGTCTTGGCGGCTCTGCACAGAGCCGGGAAGAGGACACAAACACCAACAACTGTTGGGATATGTCAGCGCGGAATGTTCCCTGATGGTGAATTCGGTATGATGCGTGATGGCGGGTGTTTGGCCAGCTCATCGGTGTCTTACCTAAGGTTTTTCCCTTTGTCCGCAACCATATAGCATAGTGTCCATAGTGTCAATGCAATGTCCCAAATCGCTACCGTCAATCTGAAAGTCTCGCGCAAGGTGAACTGGAGTCGTATCGGCTAATAATCACAGCTACTGAGTAGTGTACTATCTCTGAAGAGACCCGTCAAACGGCGCAGGTTTACTGCAAAAGATTTTCTCGATTTAGATGCAGCGGATGCGGAAGCAAGCGACGAGGAGGACGCCGATGAAGGCGAAGACGGTGTGTAGTATGTCGTCTCTTAAGTCAGAAACTTGACCCTGTCCAGATTTTATTGTGCGACGTGCGGATCTCGACGACGACGATGTCACTGCCTCCGTTCGACCATCACCCTTTCTAGTGGAAGAAATGGGAGGAGTCGACCCAGAAGAGCTGGCGCGTCGGCTACAAGACCGGTATCGTCGAATGTCGCTGCAAGTTTCCAGGGACGATGGACTTGAGGACGACCTTATCAAATGGATCCACACTGCGGAGGCGTGCCCGCCCCATTCCGTGATACCTATTTGGAGGATTCAAGTCACGGTATGTTCTCTCTACGTGGCGATACAATGTCTTATGTGTTTTCATGAGCCTGGTCGCGAGGCGGCCGTTGTCGGGACGATCATGAAAATGGAGGAATCGGCTCGGCGATACGACGATATTCAATCTGTGACAGCGACGCCTTCCTCCCGAGGGTCTGTGTATCTGGAGTGTCGCGCTCTCGCTACAGTGCAGCGGATCATACATGGTGTCGCGTTTGTTCGTCGCGGCGTCCCTCCTGTACCGATTCCATTGGAGGACTACCGCCGCCTTTTCGAGATCACAGATAAACCAGCAGTTCCCGTAGGCTCATGGGTGCGATACACTCGCAGGGGCAATTACTGTGGTGATTTGGCTTGGATCAGAGCCTACGACCCGGATACGATGGGCTATACTATCTGGCTCGTTCCACGTGAACTCCGCTGGGGTGTGTGCATGCCTCGGCCAAATCATCTCAAACGGCCTCGACCTCCAGCACGCATCCCTCGAGAACTGCTGCTACCGTGCAGCGTTGGCAGCACACTCGCCCCCACGAGCCTGTTGGAATTCGAT
The DNA here is from genome assembly GCA_029289565.1 of Mycena galericulata. Lineage (NCBI taxonomy): Eukaryota > Fungi > Basidiomycota > Agaricomycetes > Agaricales > Mycenaceae > Mycena > Mycena galericulata. Next base: position 763,843 of record JARKIA010000057.1, on the reverse strand, counting down.
GACCGCCTGTTCCAGTGTGGTTTTCTCATCCGCACAGAGGTCCCCGCCTACGATCTCTCCGACGATCGTGTCGGTCCGTCGGTGGAGGAACTCGATATGTGGGAGGCTAGCCCGCTTTATCAGGTCGAATCGATCTGCGACACTGAACCATCCGCCTTATACTCCGTTTTTTCGCGTTCTTTGCGGGCGCAGCGGGATGCGCTCTATATGAACTGCGTACTGGAGAGGGGGGATAGGGTTAGAATCGTCGAGGGACTGTGGCGTGATTGCACCGGTCAGCTTTTGGAAATCGACACTGTGACCCGGGCCGTTGTCGTGAGGGTCGTGGACTTCAGCGGTCCGTCCGTCGAGGTGGAGGCGCTCTCGAGCATCGTCATGGTGGATTTCAAAGTCGGGGATTTTGTCGAGGTGTGCTGGGGCTTGTACGCCGGGATGCATGGGTGGGTTACTCTTGTCGACTGGGTTGCTCGTTCTGTAGATATCAGTGAACATCGGACCCGGACAATGCTTGGACGGGATGAGGTGTCACCCATTGAGGTGTGCGAAGAGCTCGTCGTCCGAGAGGTATGCATTGTGCAAGGAGTGCGGCTCTTGCTAACTTCCGCTGTTTAGTGGACCGTTGATATGACGTGTATACGGCCCAAGACTTCGTCACCCAATTTCAAGCCGTTCAGCGAATCGCCTCCTGCTTATCCCGACAAGCCAGAGGACTCCAACGATTCCAAGGGCAAGTCGAAGGATGCCGAGGCGAAGGTCCTCGAACTTCCTTGCGCGCGACCGGATATGTACCAACATCTCGAAGTTCAAGTGGTCCGGGGTAAGACAGGACGGGGGCTCTACGGCACGGTGAAGAATACGATGGCGGACAACGAGGAAGTTTGTATTCTTACGGAAGGGTGTGCCATCAATAACCTCCTTCAAGTTCGAGTCGAACATGTCGTGGAGCGATAGTTCGTCTCGCCTCTCCTTTTCTTACTGGAGTGCTGATCTAGTTTCATTCAAGCACCGGTCTTTCGTTACCAGAATTATTGCGTGCCTCCCCTGCCGAACGCGACATGGCGCATCAGAAGCTCGAAGCGAGTCAACAACGGTTCTGGGTGGCAGGCGAGGCCAGTTACCGATCTGCCGATGCCGTCCCAATCGCAAAGCTCCCTTCCGTGCACTCTGTTTGGCCCGAAGTTGCGTTGTCACAGGCTGAACTCGATGCCATTCTATTGGCGCCTCCTCCATCTCCGCCACGCCCTCTGTCTCCGCCACCTCTTCCCGCGAACTCGGTTGAACATTGGCTTTTGCACCCAGCTCTTCGCGACAAGTACATTGACGTCGTCGTCTCCCCAGGGAGTGGCTGGGGAGGTCGGTACGACAATTGTGTCGGGGTAATCGAGCGGCTGCCGGCCATCAAGCGAGGAAAGCTTGGTTCGGTGCAGATTAGATTCGGGGGGACGACCATTTACACCAAACGATTCATCAAATTGACCAACGTCTTCCCCTTGCGCACCAACGAATACGAGGGACACGTGTCTAAAACCGACGCTCGGTCCGTACTTGAAATCCTTGGTGTCTATGTTGTTATCGTCGGCCCTGATGAAGAGGGGTCCTTTACCTACATGGGCCAAGTTGGGTACACTACTCATGGGGGTGGCGTCAGATTGGTCCACGACCCGAATGCATATCACGTCTTCCCGGAGAGCAGTGTCTGCCGCTCAGACCCATACCCCAAGAACGTCGTCATGGAGTTCTTGTACGGCGGAGTCGAATCCGGGAATCGATGGGCGCGTTTACATCCCCCCCCGCGCGAAACGGTAACGAAGACGAAGACGTAGAGACGCATAGATACATTTTTTTGGCATACTATCACTTTTCTTTACAAATGTACGCATGGATTCACGAATCCAATTTTTTTTTTTTTCTTCGTGTAAATGTAGCTTCCCGTCAAACAGAAGGAGAGAAAAAACCCGATGCGGTGATTTGATGGTGATTTCTCATCTGATTTTCTTTTATCGACCCGTGCTCGTTGTTAACGCGCTACTCCATGACGGAGCATATCCCTCCAGGTATGTATCGATAGTACTTTCGCGACCATATACTGACTGGCCGTTCTAGTGTGCACTCTGAGCGTTGGCAGCTCAGATGAAGACTGTGAATGTAGTGATGAGGAAGACGAGCTCGAAGACAGTGAAGATGACGTGCGCTCGCACCGTCCCCGGCCACGGAAGGCGCCAGTTAAAAGCTCATTGGGTACGTGGTTTCCTTTCCTTTCCCCACTCTGTACCTGAAGGCTTCCCCGGTAGTTAGCGCTGCTCCTGTATCCACTGCGAGAGGTTAGTTTGAGACGCTGTTAACTCCATTCACATCTCATTCTTACTTCTGTAGCAGTCTCCCCGATCTTTATAAGCAGTGACAGTGAAGACGGTATGAACTTCTCGACTGTGTTGTTGTCGTCGCGCTGTATCACCCCTTAGGATCACCTGCTATTCAGCAGATCAACGAAGATCCAGGTAGCGTGTTCTTCCTTCTCTTTTCTTTACTGATACCATTGGTAGATGCCGACCGGGGTGCGATCACTGGTACTGCCCATGCGAACAGAGCACGCGGTGAGTCTGCGCCGTCCTTATCCCCGCCGTATACTCTAACGAGAATCCAAGGAAGGACGCCCATTGTCATCAGTGACGACGAAATTCCTGGGCCTGCAAGCGGTGTGTGTTTTAGTTTTCCCACCTGCGGCCGCCGTCATCGTTATTATTCTCAGGCTCTCCCCGTAAAACGCAGACAATGAGGACTCCAGCTGGTACATCGGGCACGCCCTTTTTAGCTTTAGGTCGGGATCCTAAGCTCATCAGTCAGTAGTTTTCTCCGTTTGTTTCTTCGTCTGACTCCGCTTCCTCAGGTGGCAACGAACGGCTGCTCTTTGTGCGTTCGAAGCGCAAAACCAAGAAGGAGCGTGATGCGGCTGCGATCGCTAATGTGCCGCAGCTCGAGACATTTTTTAGTCAGATCGCTGGAACTAGCAGCGCTCGTGTGCCTCTGCATCGTCGGTTGCGAGCGCCCGTTAGGCAGACACCCTTGGCAAATCCTTCACCAAGCAGCCCTTACGATCCCCGCGTTCACCGCCCTTCCGTCCTCGCGCTGGCTCCCTCTTCCCTACACGCTGTCCTTAGGCCGCGTGATCATGTTCTGTATGCAGAAGGTTCTCGCGCTATTCGCGCTGTCCCCCTTCAAGTCGCGGATCTTCGCCGCGGTACACCAAGTACACCTCCGACGAGCCCTCCGCTCCGCGATCACCACAAGTGCTGTATCTGCTGGCAACTCAAATCGCACCCAGTCACGTATGTCTTCGTTTCAGATGGTCAACTTTCTACTCACTGTCTTAGGTACATATGTGGGCACGGGTTTTGCTATACCTGCATCCGCATTTCACTGGAGCACAAGTGGGAATGCCCGATTTGTCGGAAAATAATGACGTTTGCGCCGTTTAGAGTGTACGCGGAGGAAGATGCGATAGCGAGTTTGTACGGCGATTGGGATACTACAGCAGTAGAATATAGCTGGGACGGTCTCGAATTCCCTCAACTGAAATAACATGTGTCTCGTCTCCGTGTCTTGCTCTGCTCAAAGTCTCGTCGCGGTTCTTATAGCGCATTCGACATGGTGTGTGTTCTTGTTTATCTGAACCATTGATCTGAAATAGTCGAACAGAATACGCCATGTCGACTCGTCGAGACCTCGATGCTCCGACGATGAGGATATATTACCAGACCTGGTTCCTCTTAATCCGACATGGACCACCTTGGCTCACACACGGGGCAATAACGGGCATAGAACGCGTCGATCGCGCCAATTGACAAGAGAGGACTTGTGGGTCGACGGGCATGGTCCGCCCGTCGTAGAGGTGAAGATCCTCGAGGAGCATACGTGCGCTATATGTCTGTCTCTCAAGTCACATCCGGTATCGTCAGTTTGTTCATTTTCTTCGTATCCGGATTATTTGCCAATTGTTAAACTGTAGGTATACATGCGGTCACGGTCATTGTTACGTCTGTATACGACTGGCTCTCGAATACGATTGGCGCTGTCCAGAGTGCAGGACATTGATGATTCGTCCTCCCTTCCGTATATTCGCGGAGGAAAAGAGTTTGGAGAGGGCACACGGAGACTGGGACGATTCTCGTGTCGACTATAGCTGGCGCGGTCTCATTTTCCCTTCGAGTTAGTATATGTATTGCTGTGACTTCCGCCCTTTCGTTTCAAATTGGGCTTGATAGCATCAATTTCTTTCTCGTCCTACCTACAAGCATGCACAGCGGCGAGGAATTGCCTCTAGCGCCCGTAATCCAGAGGGACATCGATATCTGGAAAACCAACATTAGAACTGCGTCGCCGGTACGTGTACAGCCGTCTGTCTCATGTCTGGTGGTGTCTCATTTTGATAATCAGCCGTACCCAGGAGTCGCAACTGGTCTCCTCTTTGCTGTCCACTGTGACGAGCCCAAGAGAGTCCCTATACCTTTCCATTATGGGGTCAGACCATCTACGGCTACCGTCGAGGACCTCTGGGTTCACGTCTGGGTTCCGACCACGGAGCCTGCATACCTTGTTGACCGAGCAGTGGGGGCCTACACAGTGACCAGCCATGGCAATAGGACCTTGGCCTCCCAGTACACCATCATCTATGTACCCCAGCAGTTTACCACCGGGAACATGCAGATGGGGAAGCCCGTCCGTGGAATTATCCGTGCAGCCTGGAACGACAATATCCTCGTCGTCAAACACTCTGAAAGTCGCTCTCCTCAGGACATCCTCGTGGCCGAAATGGATGAAATAACGGCCATTGTTGGACTGTGAGTCGTGGTGTATCACAGTTTTACAGATATCTTACGCCGCGTCCAGGTGCATCGTCGATGGGCTCTTGAAATGAGATTTACCTACCGTACTTGTAAAGAATCCGATTTCCACCGTAGTTACTCGTGGAATGACTGCGCGCGATTCGCAAAAGCGGGACTTTCGTGGGCCCTCTGGTGCTTCCGTGGACCCTATCGTGGAACCTATTCGCTTCCACGGCTCCCTCCCCCTCCATCGATCCAATCTCGATCCACAATATTGCGTCATGTAACCTGGCCCGCCGATTTGCACCGATTTGCATTTGCGTGATGGCGCTACTACCAGCCCTGAGGCCTCATGTTGCAAATTGTCGGGATCACCACACTGATGCTGTGATGAATGCGCACGCTGCTCGACTCGCGTGCTGAAGAGATGTCGCTTCTGATAACTCCTGATGGATGCGGTATGCCTCTCTGCTCCATCTGGCTATACTCTCATTGATTTCTTTTTATTTTCTCGACCAGATTTAATCCCATTTTTATACCATTTTTGTCGCGTAATTATACGCCAACAGTATTGATGTCGGCTCTAGGTATAGATTCCTCTATGCGGTTATTATTCTCGCCATTTATTCTAGTCTAATCGCCATTCTTTCTTTTTTTTTTTTCGACCAGATGTCATTTGTATCGCGAATTTTCAGCCTTTTTTCCGAGGGATGTGCTAGGTAATCCATTAAAAGCTGCCTGCATAGAATTTCACGTCGCCCAGATTTCCGTCCGCAATGTCCCTCATCGGGGATCCCACTGTCAACGACAAGTTCGACCCGTTGGATGAAGTCTTAAACCAGCCCTCCGATCCGCGATGGACCGTTAAGTCGCTCGACGCTCCCTCCAAGCTCCTGCTTCAAGTGCCCGAGCTCGTTGAAAGGATTCTCATCGGCCAGAATCTGTCAGATTTCATGCAACTCGCTCAGCTGTGAGTATAACATACTCATCTATATGCCTTCTTGCACTGACGAATTAACAGGTCTCGCGACATGAGACGGGCGATCAAGACGTTGTTCGGCTCCCGCGTGGAACGTCTCATAATCAAATACTTTTTCGTTCCCGACACCAGCGGCGAGTTGCTCCTGGGTCCTCTGACGGAGACCTTGAGGATACAGAAGACTGTGGAGCGTTTCTGGGATATGCTCGACGAGACCCGCTCAGGCATTAACGGTTCGGTCGCGTCTTACACCATCCGGCGTGTGGACGCTCCCGCTTGGCTCCCCAACAACTTCAATCTCATAATCCCCAGCCGTACGCTGCCGTTTTGGGACGCGTTCATACGTCTGTGCGGCGATCCCGTCGTGACAGCTCTTCAGTTGGATGACGCTCAGCGGCCCTGTGCTACTGACGTTGTTAGCTACACGCTTAATGAGGTCTGTCACCGTCACTGTTCCATATTATTCCCTTTATACTGAGTCTCCTTGCTAGGGATACCCGATCATTATCGTGGAGGCCTTTCGTGCGTCGGTCATCGATGTTCTTATCTGCGGCCGCAATACCTCTCAATTCCGCCTGGTCACCCGCCACCTCGTCTTTGTATTCTACATGAAGCTGGCCGCAGATTCGGCTTCGTTAGAGGCCTGGTCGATGTCGACGCCCGAGGACTCTGACAAGCTGGAGGACCAGGAAGATCGGAAGTCAATCTCGACTGCCAGCTGGCGGGTAAAATGCGATTGGGCTTGTCCGATCCTGTGGCGGAAGGTTAACAACTTAGATGGCGTTGGACAATTCTGTTTCGGTCGCGATGGAGCAACGCTTCACCCAGATTATACCAACTCGGCATTTCAGTGGCGCCTCGGCGACCAGTGCCCCAACACGGTCTGCGAGAATTGGACTGCCAATTATTTGCCCTTCCGCTTCGTGCGTTCATCTATTTATGAGATTTGTGCCTTTCCGCTGACCTCAGATCAGTAGACTTGTCGGTCTAGCTAGCTTTCCTGGGTAATCAGTTTAGTAGATAAAGTATACAACGTATGAAGTCAAATGTGTATCTTCGCACATCCGTAGCTTCTCCTCTCCACCGAATATGACTATGCTTATATGTTCATGTACATCTCTATCTCCATGCCGACTATCGGACAAACCGACTATCGCACAAATATGCGTGGAATCCTTTCTTCATCAGCCATAACATGTCTGAAGTCTCCCCTGGTACGCCGCCTCGTATGCTTGCCATCTCGGCACTAATATGCTGGACACAGAGCCGTTACTGACGCCCGACAACCGGCGATTCGTTTTGTTTCCTATCAGGTACCCGCAGGTACGTAAATCACCTCGTGCTGAAGCCCTACTAATTCGACGCCCACAGATATGGGAGTTGTACAAGAAAGCCGTTGGATCGTTCTGGACTCCCGACGAGCTCGATCTTGCCCATGATTTGGGGGACTGGAAGCACAGGCTTTCGGACGGCGACCGTCGGTTTATCATGACGGTCCTGGCTTTTTTTGTAGCTGCGGATGGCATCGTGAACGAGAACTTGGTACAGCGATTCGCTAGCGACGTGCAAGTCGCCGAAGCTCGCTGCTTCTACGGATTCCAGATAATGATGGAAAATATTCATTCGGAAACCTATTCGCTTCTCATCGATACCTACATCGACGATCCCAAAGTCCGCGATCATCTTTTCCGCTCGATGGATACAATCAGCAGTATCAAGCAGAAGGCCGACTGGATGCTGAAGTGGTTGTCGGATAACAAGCCATTTGCAGAGCGTCTTGTGGCGTTCGCGGCTGTCGAAGGGCGTGTTCTTCTCGGCCTCATTCGCGTCCATATTTTGGATTAAGAAGCGTGGCCTCATGCCTGGGCTGACCTTCTCGAACGAGTTGATCAGTCGCGACGAGGGCCTCCACACAGATTTTGCTTGTCTTCTCTTCTCCTTGCTGGAGGCTCGGCCGACAGCAGCCACTGTCTGCGAGATTATTACCGACGCGGTGAATATCGAGCGAGACTTCGTACGCGGTATGTATCACAGCTTGTATCCGACGTCCACGTCCACTAATTCTCTTCTAGAGGCATTGCCCGTTCATCTCCTAGGGATGAACCCGGACTCGATGATCCAATACGTGGAATTCGTCGCTGACCGCCTGTTGGTGGATCTTGGGCAGAAGAAGATATTCCGCTCCTCCAACCCTTTTGACTTCATGGACCTTATCTCTCTCGAAGGCAAAACAAATTTCTTCGAGCGCCGTGTGTCAGAGTATAGCAAGGCACATGTAAGCAGCGATCGTGGTCAATCTGACCACACATTGTAAGCTATTTCGTATCCCGTGTTGACGCACTACTAAATATCACTCTCAGTGCCTTGGACGCCGATTTTTAGTTCCTAAATTAGTGTCGTTCTACTTTGAAGCGAATGTCTTATGTCTATAATAAGCGCCGACTAAGCGCTTGATTGGCGGTGTTTGTCAAAGTCTTCGTGCAGAGACCAATGTCTTTCTTGCCAGATTTCCTGTGTCAGCAGAGGCACCCGTATTCCCGCGTCCTAGCGTATGGAAACTACAGGCGCGATTTTCATGCTGTCAGAACTCGGACGGTCCGCATACCCAACCTGAGGCACGAGTTTGCCTGCAGGGACAACCGGCGTTCCTGCTCTGCGAATCTATCGCGCTCCGTATCTACGTCCTTCTTTACCTCTATACTTGGGGCGCATGTTTGGCTGCGTCAGGACCGCTCCGGATGTTATCATCGCTGTCAGTCGAACCAACCTGTTGGCTTTATTTCCACTGACTTTTTCTGAAACTTTTTCTGTGTTAGCCCGACGGCACCCAGGCTTTGGTTTTCTTGATCCATTGCCCGGATCAGTGCGACGCCTCCGTGGCTACTATCTATCGCGCGCAAGAAGATGCCTTGTATGAAATGCTTTCGACGGATAATGTCCGGACCGTGGGTTCTGCGTATATCGGATCAATGTGGGGACTGATGTCGGAAACTGCAGCCGGGAACTGTTGGTCGCGGGTTCTCCGTGCCAAGCGTTGGTATCGAGGTAAGTGATCAGACGTGCTTCTCCGCTTATCTGAAGGATCGGCCTAGATATGGATCACTGATTCTGACGAGCCCCGCGACTTCGAACGATGTCGGCGTTTCTGGGGGTTATTGCAGCCGGGCCTAAACATTGAATTTGCGGCATCGTTGCACCGGTACCAGACCGACGTGGACGGTGCCGGGTATACACACAAGGTCCGCTTCTCGCGTCTTGCGCGTCCTCTTCTGATATGCACTAGGTGTATATGCTACGCTTGGAGCGCGAATTCAAAGTACTCGGGGCAAATGCCTTTATCTCCTCGTGATTGTGCTTGAAATGTATAATACACGTAGGTTTTCTGACATATGTGATCTTCAGCCTCCCCAATTTTCTGCTGGACGCGCTGAGGATGTCCGTGAATATGTGTCAGTGGCTACCTGCGTTTTCTCATATCGATGTCGCTGACCTTCATGCAGACCGATCTCCGTTGGATCATCATCAGCTAGCAGCTGCGAAAGCCACTGTCAGCCGGCTTTCATGGAGCCCTCTCGTCTTCGAGTACCTGCAGCAAATGGACTGGCTACAGTTATTCCTCACGTCCCGGGTTTCCAAGGTAGCCACGCATAACGTTCGACTCTTCATAAAGCACACGGTCGACGACGCTTTGCTGATGGAGAGTGAGTGTCGGACGTATCATGGTTATCTTAGAGCCATAGCTGTAATATATAGTCAAGTTTGTATGGCTGTAGCCATATAACATGTTATCTTTTTCCATGTAGCTAGCCAACTGGTTGGGTAGGGAGCCTCCGCGGGCCCCCCAGGCCAAATATCGGGCTCCCGGGTCCCCAGTGCTTGTATTTGTTTGTTCTACGGGCGCGGGCCATATTCTGGCCATCAATGATATAGTGATAGTTGATTTTCGTGTAAATACTATCCTGGCCCAATATATGTTGTCCCCATTTGGATCACCAAAGTGCGTTCCATATTGGGCTTTCCGTTCCGCCTTTTCCCGCCATCCGGTTCATCCCTAGATTCTCGATCCCGGCACGTGATTACTATTTATCGCTTGGACCGCTCCTTTCCGGCGCCCCCTGCACGCTCCCCGGCCCCTTTCCCCTTCGATTTTTGTTACCTTCCATTAGATATCAGCCCATTCGAGCTTCCTAGACGTTATTCAGGCATTTAATGCGCCCTATTTCTGCCATTTCTGCCTTACATTTGCTATAAAAATCAGTTTCCTTGGATTTTTGGGCCTCATAGTGGCATGTATGTATGCTCCACCACTATCCCCATCGAAGCCATTCTTATATCCTTTGAGATAAACCCCTGTAACGAGTTATTGATACTCAATCCAAAAACTTCATCCCGGCACGTGATCGGTATTTATCGCTTGGACCGCTCCTTCCTGCTGCCCCCGGCACGCTCCCCGGTCCCTTTCCCCTTCCATTTTGGTTACCTTATATCTAAGCCCATCTGATCTCCTCGACTTATCCAGGCATTTAATCCGCCCTATTTCAGCCCATTTTTGCTTTACATTGCTATAAAAATCAGTTTCGTTGGGTTTTAGGGCACGTACGTATGGTTCAGCCATATCCCCATTACCATTACTTCTATACCTTTCAATCTCCAGCCCTGTAACGATTTATTGAGACTCAATCCAAAAAAGATATCCGAAAATTTGCATTTATGGGGGGGGGGGGGGGGGTGGTCGGAACCAGTGCCTTGTTAATTTGTCCTTTAGAGAGCCTAGTAATTTATTAATAAGCCACTGAGCGCACCGAGAAAGTACTATATCCCCGAGATCATCACTTTAAATAAAATTCCCAACCACTTTGGATGCTCTAGGTAGGCTTTCAGCGTAGTAAAACTCACGGATCAGGCTAAATTGACTCTGCTTCGGATGGTATTCGCAAATGGCGACGGTAAAACGGCGTGTGCGCCATCTCTATTTGGCTGTGTTGGGGTATCCGAGACGCGTCATCTTGACACGTGACCACGTAGACTTAGCAGTTTTCGACGTGAAGTCGAAGCCCTCACCCAAAAATTTTGAATCCAACGCCAGTCTAAGTTTCGCACAGCCCCCCAAAAAAAGCATTGTATGAGGGGGAGTAAGTATTTGATTATCTACGCTTCTTGAACTGTTCGTGGAATAGTGCCAACCCTTCAAAAACCCAAGATGCGTCGTTTACAGCACAGTCCCAACTGCCCAACTGATCTCCCGGCGCGCCTTCGGCCGCGCATCCCCAGAAGTATAGGGAGGCAACAACACTCAGCATCCCATTTTGCCCCCAGTACAACAGCGTCTCCCAATCGTTCCCGTAATTCCCTCCCAGTGTCCACGTCACTCCGTCCGGTTCCTTCGTGCGCCACGCAGGCTGAAGCCCATTCCACCACCCCCACCACTCTTCCTCGTACTTCTTCGTGTCTTGCACCACCGGATTCGGTTGGTTTCGCCGCCCGCGCGCCGCTTGGATCCACCGGCCTACATGGTCGGGTCGTCCCTTGGAGGGCAAGGCTTGCTTCGCGTTCTCGAAGGCGCACGCCGCTTCGATGCGCGTCCACGCGGCGAGAAGGGAGTTAAAGTGTGCGCCCAGGTTCTTCTTGGTCATTTCCCCGTGCGCATGGGAGAACCACTCTGGGGCTTTGGCCGGGCACGCTGGTGGGTGGGACACCGGTGGCGCGGGCGGAGGCGCGCTATTCTGGGGTGGCGCGGGCGGAGACGGCGGGGTCTGGGGTGGCGCAGGCGGGGGCGCACCGTTGGGCGAAGTTTGAGGTTGCGCAGGCGGGGGCGCACCGTTGGGCGAAGTTTGAGGTTGCGCAGGCAGGGACGCGCCGTTGAGCGAAGTCTGGGGTGGCGCAGGCGGGGATGCGCCGTTCGGCGAGGTTTGCCGGAGGTCTTCGTCGGGAACATCGGTGTGGATGGGTGGCTCGAGGGGGCTACGCTCATACTCGTCGTCGCCGTTCTCGCCGTGGTCGTCGCCATTCTCGCCGTTGTAGTTGCCATTCTCACCGTTGTTGCCATTCTCGCCGTCATCGCTGCTCTCGTCGAAGTCGGGGCGAGGACGTGTATCAACGACATAGCTATCGTCAATATCCATCGCGCTGTCCATATCAGTGGCGGGTGGAGAAGAACCTCTCGACCCGGTGTAGGCCGACAACGCGGACGCTGGGCGCATTCCCTCTGACGGATCCAAATCCATGGGAACTGTGCGCGCACCCTCATCCAAGTCCATCTCGTCCCCGGTGTGCTGTACAGCGTGATCCACATCGCGTTCCTTGTTTATCTCTTCCACCACCGCTCCTGCGCCCGCCAGGCGTTGTGAGCGGCGGCTGGGACCCTCTGTCTCCAACGCTGCTTTACGAGCACGGGGCACAGGGCGAGGACGGGGGCGAGGCGGCGCCGGCACTGGGGTGGAATCCTGAATGTCCTTCTTCCACATGCTCAGCACCGCCTGAGCATTCCTCTTGTTGCGCGCGACCTGCTGCTCGAAGGTAAGGGCACTGTACGGCAAATCGTCGAGTGGGACGGCGACGACGGGCACTGGCGTGGGAGTGGGTCCCGCTGGCACAGAATGGGATGAGGTCGAGGCCGACGTCGAGGGAGCCGGGGGTGGCGCGGAATGGGAGCCCGTGCTGGGTGCGAGCGTCGAAGAACCAGATGGCGTGGCCCCTTGGCGTGACACCCGCTTTCGCTTTGCGCCAAGTGATGTCGTTGCCGTGCTATCTGCCGTGGAGTCGCCCAAGGGAGCGTCCGACCTTGTCGGGGCGTCGCCTGCCGCGCGGCGCTTCGATTTCCCAGATGTACTCTTGTCGACTTTGCGCTTCTTCGAGTGCGACTCCGACTCTGACTCCGACTCTGACTCTGACCCCGACTCGGCGTCGGACTCTTCAAGGTCGTCTGAATCGTCGGAGGAAAGATCTCCGAGGCCTGGGTCGTCATCTATTGTGTATTTGGCACCGTCCAGATTGGTGGGCAGCGCCGCTGCTGCACAGTCCGCTTGCACTATCACAATGTATTAGTTTTCACACATCACGATGGTATGACAAGGGACACGCACTGAAAGCTGTCCCGAGATACTCCACCATAAATTTCAGAACGTGTTGAGAGAATCGCTCCTTGTCCCACTGCGAGAAGTGAACTCCTGCAGTGGTTTTGTTGCGACCCCACGAGACACTAAGGACAGGTAAATCAGCGGAATCAACGGGGATACACAGTGCAGACGCACTGCACAGTTTTAAGTTCACCCCCGAGTTTCGGCATAGGACCGCCCATGACGATGACGGAATGCAACCCAGTATAATCCTGGATTCCTCGAAGGATGGGAGCTAAGAATTCGGGAAGGGCGTTTATACATCTGGATTGCGCCATATGTTAATTGCAATGCAGGTTTTCGAGAATGACTTACTTCTGTCGATCTTCTGGCTTATTTGAAGGGGGATTCTTGAGCGCCGCCTCGTAGTCGGCCTTGCTTTTGGCGGCCGCTTCCTTCGCCCGTTCGCTGAGTGCAGCCTGTTCGTCTTCGGGCAGAGCCTTGAAAAGCTTCCGGGCGACTTGCGCGCGGAAACCAGCCTTCGGCTCCTTCTTCCCGATGGCTTGGGGATCGTTCTTCTCGCGCAGTTCCGCCCAATCCTGCTGTACGGTCGGCGCAATCGCGGTTTTGTAAGATTCATGCATAAACTGCTGGTAACCTTGGCGAGCCTTGGTAGGTTTAGTAACGCCAGCGAGTTTTGAAAGCAAGATAGCGAAGGGGTCTTTGAGAGGGTCCAGCCCGGAGATCCGGCGGCGCCGCCGCCGTATGCGGTAAGTGAACCAGCGCCGAATTCGCTGAGTGCAGCAGTGAGCGACGCGTCACGCGAGTGATGTAGGATTATGTAAACCTACCCCGTTTAGGATCTTGAGTCGGGCTCGCTTCATAACCTCTTCATCGTCGGGCAGCGTCTCTTCGACTATCGCCGCCTCTGGGTTGTACTCTCGCAGCGTTGGCTCCTCGTGGTCTGCGATCCTCCAGTCCACGCGAGCATGAAACTCGTTGCAAACCTTTTGCAGGTAAGCGCGCTCTTGATTCCATCCGAGGTCGCGCTCTTCGGTATATTTGGTGAGGTGAGGGAGAAGAATTGACTCGCGCGCCCCCTCCGCCCAGAGGCGAAGATTTTTGCGGTCCTTCTTGGGTATTCTGGCTCGTTTACGCGTGGAAGGCATCCTGGGATTATTGAAACGTCGTTCAGCAAACCAATATTCGGGACTAGGGCTCATTTCGCACCTCGGTTTCCTTTCTTTCAGCGAGTTTGTTTAATGCTCTATGGTGGTTTGTGTGAAGGGACTAATTTACTTGGTCAAGAATCACATCACCATCACAAGCATGCGTCGCATCGCACCTCGCACCTTTTCGTGTTTTCCGCATTTGTAACGGCGGAGTTCCAATCCGACCCTATAAGAGGGCAGACCACGTACCCACGCCACACCCCCATTCCTTTCTCACAACCAACAACACCCCCACTTATTTTTGCTATGACTAACTTGCCCACTCCCGCCGCTAGCGCAACAGAGCCCTTGGGCTCTGTTGCGCTAGCGGCGCTATCTGCCGGCGCGCCGACTGAGCACCGCGAGGGTAGGTTTCTCCCTCTTCACTGCGGTCTTTTTCACTGACTCCCTTCTTCAGCTGCCCGTGCCGCGCTGCAGTACTTGGCCACCCTGTACAACCTGACTCCGGTTGCGCCTGGTAAGCTTTCCGACCTCTTCCTTCTGCTGAACCCCCCCTCATCGCCTTTTTCAGCCTCTAACACCGTTGCTCCTCCTGCTTCGGCCCCAGTTTCAGCCACCCCTGCGCCAGCGACCAGTGCCGCTCCGTCCATCACCGAGCCCACCGACCTTCCTGCGACTATCTGGACGGCCGGTACCTTGTACAATGAAGTCCCCACCGCCCACCTCGCCAAAGTTCGCGACAACGGCGAGGGTTGGTACGCGGTCATCCGGGGCCGAGCCGTCGGAGTCACCCAGGATAATGCGCTCGCTCTGAGCGCTGTTCTCGGCGTTTCCAACAACTCCATGAAGAGCCACAAGACGCTTTCGGCCGCGCTCTTCTACTTCGACCACGCCCTGGACATCGGGCTCGTTGAAATTCTGGGCCACTGAATTGTGGGTCTTTTCTCCTCCTCTGTTTTCCTTTCTCACATGTCCTCTTAGCCGTGCTCTGTGCCTTAATTTCTCGGGTAGATACGTAGTTCGACACCGTAGTAACACTGTTCTCTCGCAATTGATTTCTGTTTCGGGGTTGCAACCCTGTTTGTGAATTTAGGTGCCTGGAAACCGCTCCCTCGAGATTTATTTTTTCAATACAATCGGGAATGCTCCGTTATCTTTTTTTTTCAATACAAATACCTCCACGGCGCCACATGGACCACCGCCATATGGATGCATAATATAAGAGTCTACCGCAAATTCGGATCGCGAACTTCGCGAATGTGTGAACGGTGCCATTCCTATTTTGGTATCTCGCTTGTGGTCTTGCCGATACGTGGGATGACAGGCTATGATTGACCAGGTGAATACGCGAGCAAATATCGCTCTTGGGCTATACGCAACTTGTTCTCCCTTTCCATATACTTCCGCTGGCCCATTTCGCAGCATTAGTTCCTCATTCGGCTCTTGACGTCCAGTAGCACGGATCGGGAAACCCTTGGTTGGTTCTTCCCTGCGGATCATTCAATTGATCAGTCGCGAGCAATCAGTCCAATCAGTCACGAGCAATCACAGTCAGTCGCGAACTCACTTGGGTAAATGTACAATTCCACGCGGTGCATAAACTCCGCCGACTCGCTTGTGCGAACACCTGTTGTCTTGTTAGAAAATTGACTGCCTTTTTTTATTGAGTTTCGCGATATACTTCCGCTGGTCCAATTTCGCACCTCAGTCCCTCATTCAGCGCTTGGCGTCCAGTAGCACGGATCGGGAAATCCTTGGTTGGTTGGTTCTTCCCACGGATCATTCCATTAATCAGTCGTGAGCAATCAGGCCAATCAGTCACAAGCAATCAGGCAGTCAGTCGCGAACTCACGCAACTTGGGGAAATGTACAATTCCACGCGGTGCACAAACTCCGCCGACTCGCTTGTGCGACAACCTGTTATCCTGTTACAAAACTGAAAGCCTTAACTCGAGTCGCTCACCCCCATTTCCCCGTAGTCATCTCATCGTAATTTATTTAGGCCTACCTCCCTTAATGGGACACCACGTCCAACAGCACTCATCGGGAAATTTGATCTGGTTCTGCCACTTTTCCGGCAGGTTCCGCAGTTCCGTGGTTGTTCCGCGGTTACCTGATGATCCCGATTTGATTGTTTAAGATTGATGGTAAACAATGCTTTCATCAAACTTCCCGACACATAATAACCCCCATTTGCCTCTGCTCGCTCCTCCTGGACGACTGCACCATGACTGCCCTGTCCAAGACGGCGCACAGTTACACGGATGAAGAGTTCGCTTCCCTAATCGCCAGACTCAATTTGTCCGATTCGTCTTCGCCCAGCCTCCGTCGCACCCCGTCGCCTCAACGCCAGGACCCAACGCCAATCCCTTCGACCCCCTCCTCACAGACCCCTCTTTATTACTATGAATCTCCCAATAAGCGAGGTTTTACGAACAATTGGCAAGTTGCTTTCTTTTATATAATTGTGCGCCCGCCTTGACGATACCGTAGGGCTACCGCCGGTGCGGAAACACAGGGTGTCGCAAACGCACGGGTGTATGCGATCCAGAAACGCAAGAAGAAACGCACGAAGAAGGCAGCGTACGTGGTCTTCTATGGTGACCCGGCCGGTGTTTTCTTTACATGGTCAGTTTACCCACACGAAAAGTTATAGAATGTATCTAACTACTCTTGCTCCAGGGATGAGGCAGAAGCAGCTGTCAAGGGTGTCCCAGGCGCGATCTTCCGAGGATACCAGACCGTTCCCGCCGCCCATGCCGCCTTCGCATATGCTCGCGCCAGGGGGTGGACTCGATCTTTCAATTCCCCGTCCGGACCACCAATGGATGCCCTGCCCTCTCCAAGCCAGCCGCTGGACTATCCTAACCCCCTCCACGATAGTAACGTACTCGACGACACATGGTACATTGTGTACCGCGGAATTCGACCTGGTGTCTACCATTCCTTGTAAGTACCTTCCTCGTCCGCCATCTTTTGTCCCTCTGATTATATTTACGCAGTCTTGAGGCCCAGCTGAACACTGTCGGACTTTCCAGTGCGCTGTACGACAGCGTAACGGGGCGCGAAGAGGCTTTTGCGCTCTTTGCGCGTGCTCGTGAGGATGGGCGTGTCCTCGTTACTCCGGCGCCTTCGTACTCCTCAACCCACGGTCCCTCGCACTCTTCCCCGCCTTACCAGTAGATACACACTTAGTTTAGTTTGTATTCTGCGTAGTGTTGAAATGCACTGAGTTTGACGCTGAGGCCTTGCAAATGTCAACTGAGATAAACTCCTGTGATTCGCACATGAATGCGAACTCGTTGCACCATGTCCACGCCTTTTCCTTCCTGGAGCTTGTATGTGAACGCGAGTACTCCTCCGCTGGTACTCCAATATTTCGTGAATTTTTGGATTTCATTGAAAGTCGATACCCCATACATCGATCGCGAACTCGTTGTTGTCACGAACTCGCCGCTCACCTCCAGTTCGATGGGAACGCGTTACCTGCTCTAGCTCAAACTTTGCCATCTACTACTAGACCATATTTCCAGAACATTTCATTTTTTTTGCCAGTAAATGCGACCTGTAGATTTGTAAATCTTCTCTTAGAGCCTGTTGTTTTTTTAGAAGATGCATGGAGGTGTTGTACGTAGTCCTTAATATATTTAGGATTTTTGAAGCCTTGTGGAACACGGTATGAATTTAAGATTCGAGAATTTGAGTCGCGAACTCGCGGCTGATGAGCACTGTTTGGACGAGATCCAAAACTACCTTTGGCATCTTACCTCAAACACCAGACTTTCTTGCTCCTCCCTCCCCACTTACCTCATGCCTGGCCGCAAACCTCTTGATCCCGACATGAAGGCCAAGCATCGGCAAGAGACCCTCCGGCGCTACGCCGAGAAGTAAGTACACAGGCTTTATCCCTTCACACAATGCTCATTTCTGTCTCTAGAAACAAAGAAGCCCTCCGTGAGGCAGCGCGCCTGCGCATGCAGCGGTAATCCTAAACTTTTGTCTTCTTCGGTCCCACTCATATCCACCCCAGTCTCCGCGCCGCGGCTGCTGCCTCGTCAATCACAAAAGCAGCAATGCAGCGGAAAGCACGCATGTCCGCTGCCAAGTATCGCGAGAGGTACCCTTCTCTCTTTCGCTCTCTCTCGTTTTTACCATACATTACAGGCACCGTGATGCGATCCGAGAGGCAGATACCATACGTCGAGCCAAGTATGTGGCGCGCTCCTTATTCAAGAACAACGTTGATCAGATTTCTAGGAAATACATGGAGACGGGAGGGGTCGAGGCCTTCGACGTAAAGAACGCTCGCAAGTTCCTGGCCAGAACGCAGCGTCTGCATGAAGGACGCCCTCCGCCGCCTCGACCTCGTGCACACAACCGCCCCGCCGCGCAGCCACTTGTTGTGTCGAAACTATCGGATGCGCGACCCCCCGTCTCCTGCCCACCTTCGCAATCGGCTATGCGACACTTGCGTCGACCCGCGCGTCCCGTAATGCGGCGCCACGTTTCGTCGTCGCCCGAGCACGAAGAGATGACATCGCGGGAGGTACCATCGCGTCCCAGCAGGAAACACCCCTTCAGCCTCCGAACTCTTTTGGCGCCATCGGCGCGCCGACATTCCCCCTCGCCGTCACCGCGCCATCCCCCTCGCCAGGACACCCCGTCCTCGTCCTCATCATCATCATCATCTTCATCCTCAGACGCCGATTCGTCGTCGCCCGAGCGCGAAGAGATAACATCGCGGGGGGAAACATCGCGTCCCAGGAAACGCGCCCGCCGAAGCATCTCTCCCGAGCGTGAAGCGGTGGCCCGCCCCTTCACCAGCCTCCGAACTCCTTTGTCGCCATCGCCGCGCCGTCGCCCTCGCCAGGATACCCCGTCCGAGTCTTCATCCTCAGACGCAGATTCGCAGCCCAATAGCGAGGCAGAAAGGCCGAGGAAGAAGCCCCTACCGGCGTGGGCCATGCCACCCTGCCCCTGTGGAAAGCTGGGTTGCCCTCAGTGCGCCTGTGTTTGCCCATTGGCTACTACTTGGACCACCTGGATGTCTCACAAATGCGCGTAGTTTGATATTCATTATCATTTATCTACATATTCTCTTTACTGTACAATGTAGACGAATATATATTTGCTTGACATTTTTTTCTCGATCTTACTTGTGCTCGAATACAAGACCCAATTCAACGAATATAAGATTGCATGACATTTTTCTGAAGTAATTGAGTGCTACGTTGGTGCTACGCGTGAATCTCGTGCACACGACTAAGCAACTTCATGGCGAAAGGGACGCGGTTAGCCATATGCTCCTCGATAGTGGCCACCTCATCCGGCATCGCCTCCGTCTCGTATTGGAGGTCCGAGCGGAACCCGTGGTCGATCCAGCGCTGTAAACCGGCATGAAAATATTGCTGAAAAAGGTACCTTTTTTCGCCCTTATTGACCTTTGTGAAGAAGTAGTCTTTGGTCGGTGGGATGAGCATAGTCGTACCCGGTGGGCACCGGATCGCGAGGTTGTCAGAGGGACTGATGAACAGACTGCTGACGTTGGGATTGAAGTTGCCTAGCACCGTGATGGCGCGGAGACCATGGAACGCGTCGCGAACATTCTTGCGCGTATGCATGGGGGCGTCGCCGAAGCTGAATTCTGCGGTGGTAAAGGCGGAGCCGGGGAAAGCGGGGCCCATGGCAGCGACGTCCTCCAGCAATTCCACTTGACTTTTGAGATAGGCATGCATGCGCGGCTCGAATTGTTGCAAAAGATCTAGGCCGGCGATTAGTAATTGTCTTTTCACGTGTAATTGGACATACGGTTTTGATACGCCGCCAGCTCTTTGGCGGGTTCACTGAGAACCAGCGGCAGGAGGAACTCACGGTTTTGTTTGGAATTGTGCACCCGGTGAGGAAACTAAGGAGTTCAGTTGAGCATGAATCCAAAGAGTTACACGTGGACGAACCGCGCCGACAACCCCGTATTCGAGGCCAGCCCGGAGGAACGACTCGGCTTCGCCGAGGTGAGTGAAGTCAGCGTTGAAATAGACGCGTCCGAGATCTCGCGTCACACGATCGATAAGGAGGGGCCACAAAGTATGGCCTTTTGGGGCGCCGGAGAAAACCGCAAAGACAAAAGAGTTGACGTCGATGACGGGACGCAATTGGCTGTGCGGAAGTAGGCAGAAGTTAATTAAAGTAAAAGGGAAGAAAGGTGTGGAAAACTCACCCCGGCTGCAAGAGAACTACCTGGGGGTTCATTTCGAACAACGCATCCGCGGTTTCATATCCGCCTTCAGAGCTATCGCCAGCACGTGCCTGACGCAAGCGGCGAGAGCGACGTGTTGCTGGTAGAAAAGTGGAAGGCGCGGCCGGGGCGGATACAGTGCGTTGTAGGGAGGCGCGCTCCGCGGCTTGACGTGCGGCAAATCGCTTTCTATCGGCTCGCGCGTACGTGATAACACGTCTGTAGGCCTCGATGCGTTCGTGCAATTCGTCATGAGTGCCATCCATGAGGTCGGTCGCAGTCGGAGAGATGTCGCGCGCGAACTCGCTGGCTGTTGGAGTCAGCGGACTCGTGTCGCGGCTGCCTGGATAGTAGTTTTGCGAAGTCGATGACGGGGGTTCCATGGGGCTACTGAGCTCGGGGGTTGGGCTGCTGGTGGGCTCCGTCGGGGTGAAGGCACGGAGCTCGAACGCAGGCAGGAGCTGGCCGACTTGGGACACGGGGCTGCTGGCGAGCTCAGTCGGAGAAAAAGCGGGGTCGATGAACGTGAAGTCGAGAGACCGGGCGGGGCTGAAGGCACGCTCAGACGGGGTAAGCTGGGGCGAGGGGCTGAGAGTAACAAAAGCACGCCGAGAGCCACGCAAGGGAAGCTCGGGTGTGGGACCGAGGGTGGGTTCCTGCGCAGCGCCAATGCGCTCCGTCGGGGTGGGCTCTGGCACGGGCGGGGTCGGAGTAGGCGGGCGTGTGTCGTATCCCAAATGCAACAGAGGTGCACAAGACTCATGCGGTAAAATCTACACAAGATAAGTTGACTGAGAAGCGGACGGCGGGGAATGTTACCTCCGCGCGGTAGACTAAGTCGAATGATTCCCGGGTTTGGACCCTGTTCAGCTCTTGGGCAAGCGTTCGACGAAAATTGCATGGGACTTCAAGCTTGATAGGAGTACCGTAAGGCTGGCGCGGGAAGACGTATCGCGCCGCAGAGCGTCCGCGGCGTGGTTCGAACAGTTCATGAGACATTGGTGGTCACTGGAAAGAATGGAGTTCCGGGGGTGTGTGTGTATTGCTCACGGAGGTAGCCAATGCGTTGGCTACGTTAAATACCGCCGCTTCAGTCTGGAATCTGGATCTGACGATTTATTGGTCAACCCGAATTGGGAAAAATACATCAGTCCGCGTTACCGTGTGAAGCATTCTGATGCGAGAGAGTATATAAAATGCATGCGAGATGAGCAGATGGCCCATTAAACCCGCTCGACACCATGCCCGCCGCTGCAGAAAATAAATGTGAGCCCTTGCAAATTTTCCTTGGCGTGCCGCCTGAACCTGGGGGGTATAGGCCGTGCTATGGTCTTGTACCAGGCGCCCCGATACAAAACACCGTCGATTTTGGATTCCCTGAAGCAGTGGTCAGTTTTCTCATTGATTATTTCGTAACATTGACTCACGCGCCCAAGTAGGTTCGCTGACCATCAAGTTTTCATGGCGTATGAT
This sequence comes from Mycena galericulata, assembly GCA_029289565.1. NCBI lineage: Eukaryota > Fungi > Basidiomycota > Agaricomycetes > Agaricales > Mycenaceae > Mycena > Mycena galericulata. The sequence goes on along the minus strand of JARKIA010000057.1, from coordinate 742,106 downwards.
GCAAGCTTTGCGCTGAAACCTCGTCCGGTCAAAACTCCGGTGCCCCGTTGGGGTGCGACCATGCGAGGGTGGGACAATTGCCAGCTGGTTGAGCGCGAATTCTACGAGCAGATGGTGGGCTTAGGCAGCGACGGCGAAGGCATCGAGCAGGCCTGGCTGACGCACCCTTTTCTTCTGGAATGTCAATGCCTTTCTTGGTAAATTTGTTTTGTTTTCTCTGAAATAACGTTCTCACTTTTTTTTTGGAAAAGCGTTCCGGTTCTCGCTAAACTTTGAAGATGTACTGTGGAGACGGGTGTTCGGAGGATTTGGTAGTTGGGATAGGCCCGAGACTGTTCTGGAAGTCGGAGTCGTCACAACATAGCCAGACAGCTATGATAGCTCCACTCGATGTCCATATATTCGCGACTCTTCGTGATAACCGTTTAGCAACCTATTGAGTGCTGAGAATTTGGAAACGCTTACCGGATAGACGGATGCACCGTCACGGACCAAAGAAATGGGCGCCCGAAAAAAAAGGACATTGTCAAGATCACAAATCCATCAGTTCGCGACATTTCTCCTTCCAGCGCGTCATCTGGGCCTTACAGGGCTGCGGATATGTTGAGAAGGTGGAAACTCTTTTAGCGAGATACATAACCCCAAAAAATCGGGGGACTGCGACATGTTCGCGACTGTTCAGGAACGACCTTTCAATTTGAAACGGCTGGAGAGGGACGGAAGCTCAGGAGGTCCAGCAGAGGTGGGGGGGGGAAGAGATGTATTGAGGACATGTAGGTTTTGTAATTCTAACGATTGGTAGTGGATGGAGGAGGGGAGATCATAGGAGGGCGTCGTGCGCCTCAGCCTGAAATCATCAGCCATCATTGACACAGAGGCCATGGCAACGGAGGAAAAACATACGGGGTGGTGCTGAGATGCATCTGACGTACATACTGAATTCCGTGCGGGGGAGTTGAGGGGTGCGCACCGCGTCGTCCACGGCGGGGACGTCAGATATTGGCGGATTGGTGTGCAACGATCGAGCCATAAAGGGGCTAGCTGAATCTGTACTGGGCAGGATGGGTTAGTTACCACAGAATGTATGTGCAGACACATACGCGTGAAGGTCTATTCAACTCTTCAAGCCCGGCGGGAGCGGAGTAGGAGGCGAGCGTTGTGCGGTTTCTTGCTGTGTTTCGGCAGGAAGTGACTCAGAAGCAGGATGAAGATGAAAGAGAGACGCGAATGAAGGCAAGATAAACAAAAAAGAGAGACGTGAATGAGACGCAGACCAAGAATGAGAGATGATAACGAGACATCGACGCCACTGATGTTATTTGGATGTATTTTGAAAGTGATGGCGCTGGCTCGCCCGATGCATCCAGATGTTACAATACGGGTTCGTACTGGTTACGCGGCGCTTAACTTCGACAGGATCCTTTGGAAATCCGCTTTTGTATGGTAGCGGTATGGTTTTAACTTTTAACACGGCAACCCAATTGATTTTCCCGGCGCTTTTCCTCAAAGTGGATCGAATTGAGAGCGGTTTCAAGATGGTGTCAGTATCTCGGCGCGCAACATTCTCATTTGGCCTAATATTTAAGCAGGAATTCGTCCGATCTAGCCACCGGTAGCCCCCGCATGATCTCATCATGGGGATCTGAGGACTCGACATGAATCGGAACCGCGGCGGACGTCCGCGCGTGCGCCCCGCCGACACCAACTTTGCGGCGGGCTATGGGGAAGACGAGGAAACCATCGTCACGGCGGATCGTGGTATTTACTTCTCTGCGGATGGCCGACGCCGCGAAGTGGAACTCCTCAATATTTCGCACAAAAAACGTTGTGTCGACCCGAGCGCTCTTGACGACCGACTGGCACAATGGATTCCAGTCCCGGACGACGAGCCCTCTTCCACCAATCCCAATGACGACGACGAGGAGCCCATTCCATCGACAGGGAACAAACGTAAACGATATGAAAGTTCGGTTAGTGCTTTTTAAGATTTTTGAAGCGTACAGTTGGCCAACATTGCTCGTAGGATGACCCTATGCTCAAGTGGAGACCCATGAAGCAGATCTTCATGGATGCAATCCTCTGGCACGACGGGTTAGGCGATCACGACATACCGACTTTGCGCTGCGCGCTTTGCACCGCTGAGTCTAGAATGGACTGCGACGAACGCATTCGCCTATTCAAGTGCCGGATCTGCGGGGATTTCTTACAATGCAAGGCGTGCTGTTTACAGCGGCATGAGCGGACCCCCCTCCACTTTCTCAAGGTTCTTCCATTTTCGTAAACCTTGCTGTTTCTGCTAACGTTGTATGACAGGAATGGACCGGCTCTTTCTGGGAGGACAAGTCTCTCAAGTCGTTGGGCCTCATCTACCAGCTCGGACATGGCGGCGCTCCGTGCATTTTCCCAGATCCTATGTGCCGCACGCTGACGGTCTTGGAACATCCGTACATACATCAAATTCACTTTCGTTATTGCAATTGCAGCAAGTCCGACCATACAGATCACTTACATCAACTGCTTCAGAATGCCTGGTACCCCGCGACCGTGGGCGACCCGGGAACTTGCGCCACGTTCACAACTTTGGAAACCTTCCGGCTTCAAAACGTCGTTGGGAACATGAACGTCCACGACTTCGTAACGTCAATGGAGCGCCAAACGAACGCGATGGGTTCCACCGGGATAGATAGGGTTCCGGTGTGTGACTTGGCCCCCCGTCTTCTACCGTCCACTAATCGACAGTGCAGACACGCTACAAAGAATTTATGCGAATGTCGCGACAATGGGCTTTTCTCCAACGCATGAAGCGAGCGGGGCGGGGCCACGACCCGGCTGGTATCGATGCGACGGCGAGGGGCGAGTGCACAATAGTGTGTTGGGCGTGTCCATACGATGGTCGAAACCTTCCCCCGGACTGGCGTGATGTCGACCCACGATACCAGTGAGTGGTTACTACGCTTCGCGTCTTTATGTACTTACAACTCAGGTTTCTGTACATGCTCATTCTCGCGCTCGACGCGAACTTCAAACTAAAGAATCGGATACGGGCCAACGCTCACGATGACCCTCCGCTGGGTCCGGGCCGCGAATACTTTGTCGACCCCGTGGCCTATCGAGAACACCTGAAGAACTACGTCCCGGAGAAAGATGTAAGCTGGACCCAGCCGCACTATGTATAAACGAGACTAATCACGCTGTGATGTAGATCAGTTCTTGCATCGCATTCGCGGCGTTACTGCAGAAAGAGACGAGGTCGACGGCGGGGCTACGATGCACTGGGGTTGGGGGATGTGTTTGCGCGCGCCATGAATGTGTGCGTCCGAATGGAATTGGTGACCTTCAGAAGGGAGAGAGGTACGCGAGGACACCTTTTTGAAACGCGACGTGCTGACCCGTCTCACAGATACGCAAATATGGACTTCATCGCGGTATGCGCACTGGCGGGCTTCGCGCTCCTATGGCTTACCATCTCGTACGACATCGCGTGTCAGTGGAGGCGCACGCTCCCTCAGCGCATGGAGAAGATGCCGCAAGAGTTGCAGCTTCGCCTTGATGAGATCAAATGGCAGTGCGCGCTGCCTGTCTGGCATGCGGCGTCCCACGAGGAGGAGTGCCAGAACGCGAACAGTTTGAGTTTCAAGCCTGGGGTCGGGAAGAGCGATGGGGAGGGAGTGGAACGCACTTGGTCCATACTGAATCCGGCGGCGAATCACACCAAGGATATGAATATCGGCAACCGCGAGGATACGCTCAACGACAAGATAGACAACCACAACTTCCTGAAGAATATCGGCCAAGGTGTGTGTGTCCGTGGTCATGAATTCCATATCTCACAGTTTCTATTAGGGTACGCATTGGAACAGAAACTGATTATTGCCATCGCAGAGCGCGCCCGGCAAGTTTCCGCCTACAGCGAAGTTACGCGCACGGTGGAAAAGGACCTGCGGCAAACGTGGCAGAAGCAAATAAAAGACTGGCTGGCAGACGCAACGAAACCTAACCCATACATCCTCGATAAGTCTGGTTCGTGTTTCATTTAGGAGGTTGTGCACGGGCTGATCATCCTCTCCAGATGTACCATCTGAAGCTCAGGTGCGGCTGGAGCTGAAAAAAGAGGAGGAGGCCGAGGCGCGCGCGGGACGCACTCCCATCCACGGAACCAGCGCGACGGCGTTCCTTACAGCAGGAATGCAGCTGGAGGATGCGCAGTACATCGTCCACACACACTCACCAAACGCCCCTAACTGAGATTGCATTAGACAACGGATCCTCGCAGAAATCAAGGGCTTGACCCTCATAGCAGCCGACAAAGAGAGTAAGCTACAAGATCGCCGCATGACTCTGCTGTCCAAATTGGCGAAGTTTCGAGACCTGCAGATGATATTCATGCCCGGCGCCGCCCGCCTCCTTGCGGCGGAGGAAGAGGCGCGCGACTCGGATTCGGCACCCCCACGACCGGAGCACATCAAGCTCTGGATGCCGCACGAGCTAGACGATACCGAACGCGAAACAGGCTGTGTGCGTGGCCTGCTCCAAATCGAGGCGAGGTTACGCGTCTCGCAGTGCCTCAACGCACTACTCCTCCTGCGTAGTCGGCTTCACGCTAAGCGCCATTTCCTGGCCTTCAGCAACGCCAACATCGCCGGGCAGAAGGGGAAGACGAAGGCACAGACTCTAGGTGACGAGATCGGCGAGCGGGTCACTGCGAGCGCGGAGAGGTACCGGCGGGGGCGGGCGGCCCTGTTGCGCCTCCAGGGAGATGCGATGGACCCGCAGTTTCGGGTGCTCAAGGATGAGGATATCCAGTTGGACGGCGACTACGGGGAGAGCGACGGGGCTGCCAAGAAGAAACTGGCGATGATAGGTTCGGGCCGGGGCGCACGAGCACCGCGAAACGCGCCGGGAACCTCCAAGCGGGTGATGTCTTGGATTTGGACGGTGCAGGGAGGGGCTGCTGATGGCGAGGAGCATTTGCATGACTGTGAGTACACTTTCCGCACGCTGAAACTGGTCTGACAACAATTCGTGTAGCCGTTCGAGTGGAGTGGTGCAGAGCGCGTGCGCGGAAGTTACGTTGGGAGGAGGAGGTGTTACTGGTGCGTGAGGAGATGCGGAGAGTCATTCGGTACTTGGATTGGCAGGCCGCCCGTTGGGAGCAGCGAGCAGAAACGAGGGCTGACGCGACACGGGAAGTACGGGCCGGCGCGAAGGCCTACGCATGCAAGCAGGCGTGGCTCCATCGCCGCATGGCGGTACACTTCCAGGCGACGTGGAACACACCGGCGAGAGTAATTGTGCAGCGCGTTTTGGCAGGGCCACTAGCGGAGGATCTGGAGGGAGCAGATTTGGACGAGTTCTTCCAGCAGTAGATCTTAATGGGGAAATGAATGAAAGGTTTATTGGCAACTTTTCGACTGAAGTCAGGCGACACGACAAAAGTCAGTACAATTCCCAATTGGGGGTACATTTTGACCGCGACGACGGATTACCACCCAGATTGGGCAGTCTGTTTGGTTGAACACTGTCAAATAAACACAGGAAGGCGGGCCACGTACGGAACGATACCTAATATAGGCAGGGAATGGCCCGTGACAGGTAGGATATAGACTAGAACAGATGGCCCCAGCCATGCATGGCTGGAGTCATGGCAGTAGACAACAGGTTTTATGGCTACATCCATACTGTTAGTGTAAATACTACAACTACTGGTGTATCTTACTCATCGAGCTTTCTTAGTCGACCAATGGAGGGGCAAGAGCGAGATCCCTGCAGGCAAATTGGGCTTTGGTGGTTCCCTCAATACGAGTTCCAATGGTGCGCTCGTGTATCGATTCTCTAAAACCTGCCTGAATCTTTCCTAGTGGGTGGACACCAAGACTGGTCCGAAAGGCTCCCACCTTCCGCGATGTGGATGATACTCGAGCATCTGTTACTCCCAGATAGGATTCGCTTCGCGAGAACGTCGCGGCGTAACCGTCGTCGCTGTGCGGCCATGCTTCAATCCTACATCATTGAGCTACTTGCGTCGTTCGGCCTCAGCTACGGCGACATCAAGTTGTTACAGGCGGCTACAGGCACGATAATCTCGGGCTCTATGATCGCTGCGCTCGTTCATCGCCCTTTCCAGCCGAACGACATCGATTTCTATTGCAGCTCTGCATTTGGCGATGATGTGGCCAAGTACCTCAAGGCAGTGGGAAACTTCGAGACCCAGGAGTACATCGGCGGCGAGTACTCGGACTCTAATGGCATCGCCGGCGTACACTGGCTCGTAGGAAATGATACCCGTGTTAACGTGATTGAAACGCGTTCATCCGAGCCTTTGGACGCGGTTTTAACCTTTCACTCAAGCGGGCCCCGAGGCGCGCTCGAATGGGACCGGCTGTCGCATTACGAAGTCAATCGAGCAGCGCGCGGCATTGCGTTGATCACGCCGACTTCATTGACCGTCAGAAACGAGCTCACCAATCAGATTCGATGCTGGCAGCTACTACATAAGTACGGCGGTCGCGGGTTCCGGTTCACGTTCCAATATGACGCGCCTCACGAATGTGGCGTGCATCTCGACTGCCCTGCGACCATTCGGACCACGGCCGATGCAGGAACCTTGCGGACGCCTCTCCTCCCGGTCCCTATCTCTCGCGCGCCATCCATTCCTCGGCAGGCCATCAGTTGGAGGTTGGGAGGGACCAATTGCGAACAGGGTCTGGTGAACAGACTTGCTAATGTGCGGCCTGCCAACAGTTTTCACGGTCAGGCTGTCTCGAGCTATCCGCTAAATAAAATTTCTGATAATATGGCTCAGAGAACTTATTTCGCAAGACAGTTACAGCGTTACTTCATATGGACGCCCCCCCTACCTCCGTGGTCGATGTCTCGCCGCAGTCACCTTACTCTAATGATTTTTCCTCCGATATCGACATGGAGTAGAACTACGTAACTTACATGCAATGAGATGTGACCAGTGTGACGCACATACATGGCGACCCGCCACCTCCATGAACTATGGTTCAAGCATCAGTTCGGGTTGTTGTTGCTTCTGGGACATGCACGTCTGGGCATTGACTTTGTACGGATTCGCGAACGAACGATTGATGAAAAAAACAAGGACGGCACCCTTTCTGGACGGAAAGCGAGCCTGTACGTGTTCAGGATGAACCAGCGACCGGTTCTCGTCCGCAGGCAGCAGCCGTACCAAATCCCCGCTTGTCTCCCAATCCTCGTCGGTCAGATTCACAGCATCGATCTAAAGGTGCGTGCAATGCATGCGATGACTCCTCATACTAATTGAGCGCGTAGTTCGAGAAGCACGATGCGGACGGCATTCAGCCAGCAGCGCTGCTTACGGCAACCCTTTGCTTGCGGTGTCCCATCGGAGCTTCTCCTTCCGTTGTCGAGTTATTCGGCCTTCAGGTGGCAACGCTGCAACGTGTGGCCGATCATCATGTACTTTGCATCATTCCTTTTTAGTGTTCAGTCTTATCCTGGAATTTCATTTAGGGCGGTGCCTCGAGGGACAGTTGGCTCTCCATCGATCCAGATAATCATGAGATCAAGGTAATACAATGGAGGATAACTCGTTATTCAGCGACCATTTACACGCGTCCACAGGTTAGGACCTATTATTCGGAAGGGATCCGAGTTGCAGTCCCGGGCATTGCGGTAGAGGTAAAGGTTGGAATGATGATGCTGGAGCATGATGATGAGACCAAGGTATTGGTTCGCGCGTTCTTCGTTCCCTGACTCACATCATTTGATAGGAATTTTTCCTCGTCTCCGAACGCCTGTGGGTTGTCGCTACGAGTCAGGACTGGTTCTTTATTTAGGAGAAATAATGATACAATTGTGTTTCGTCGCCCACTTCCTCATGGCGTTTCTCGCAGAGTTCGTGAATCCTTCCGATGACAGAGAGCGATACAGTCGGGTATTAGCGGACGGGGTGTACGGCCGGACTTTTGTTGCTACGCGGGAGCGAACGCGACATATAGACTATCCGGAGCACGCGTCAACAATCGGTCGAACTCTTGTGAACTTGTACACATTCAGGTGCACCGGCTCTCCCGCCATCCAACACAAGATCATTCCAAAGCCATACACTCGCCCGGATCCTGTGCGTTATCTCGCCAGAATATTCGGCCGGGTCGGGTCGGTAAAGAAAAGCTTTGATGAGGTTCGTTCCATTTTTTTCGAATACGGTCGCAAGCTCATCTTATTCTAGGAGTACGGAAAGGCTATCTGGATCGTCCACTTGACATGTCCAGAACAGTGTGATCCCGCGGTCACAGACATGTATCGACGTCAGTGGTCCGCTTTAAACCGGGTGGTACAGATGGACCAAGATCGCGTCGTGAGTCGGGTCTGTTGTCGTTTCAGGCCAGTTGATGGAGGCGATGTGCAGCCAGGCCCTGTCGCGCATGCATTTGGTGACGCCTTGGCAATAGATGTCAGGCATACGTACCACTTGCCAGTTGCGGAACTAATGGTTAAACAGATTTACCTATATTCTGTGTGCGAGACGCACGAGGCAGCTGATTGGGACGACGATCTTGTGCCTGGGATAAACGTGCAACTGATGGCTCATCTGAGGCGGCTTCAGAGTGACAAGGACGGCAACGGCTCAGTGACGAAGGTAATATATGGCCATCTTGATCAAGAAGTCGTGCGCGTAATTGATGCCCCTGTTAGGACTACAGGGTGTGTGCGGATAGCTACAGTTTCGAGAGACTTGGCCACGATGCATTCGATACGATATAGCAAGCATTTGCATTTGTAATTGCACTTTCTGTGTATGTCTACGTTGATCGTCCCCGTCGCACTCGCTCTCGATTCCGTTGTGCCCGCTACGGCCGCTCTGAGGATCCGCATGCAGAGCACCCATAGATCGTATCGCGCCCTCGCCACAGACGTTCTTGGCCTTCAATACCACGCAACTCGTGATCAAACCATGGAGGATAACCTGGGTCAATTGGTTCGCTACTCCTACAAGGATCGCCATGTGCGTTTAGATCCTACACGTACCGGGGCGACGCGTGTTCCGGTCCCATACTACCAAACGGCGCTCGTAGGTCAAATTTATCGACGAAAGGTGGTGTACGAAGACAATCCACTGTGCCATGAGGTGCGCTACGAACTTGTTGTTTCGTATAGTATAATTCACCGTAATTTTAATTTCAATAGGGACGAGGGAAGGCATGTATGTGTTTTCAGCTCATGTGCCCTGAAGGGGCAGACGATGACACCGTCATCTTCTTTACCGAGCAAGTCGCAAAGCTGGAGGATATCGCAGAGAAGGATGGAAGAGTGCGGTTTATACTATCTGCCGATTATCGAGAGCACTGATCATAGTCGTGGACAGGCTTCAGGAATCGTGGACTCTCCTTGGGTTATACCCAGCGACGGAACGGACGGGGACCTTTCCATGATAAAGGTATCGTCCGTGCCCTTGTATTAGTGTATTATATATACTCCATACTAGATCCTCGCCACTAAATGGGAAGATGAAGACGGTCCTTCGGCGGATGAAGGGGACGACGTTCAAATGTATGTACGGTTGACCAGAGATGAGCGTGTTGTAGATGGGGAGCTCCATAAAGTAACGGTGGCTCGCAACTTGCCCTACCCGCGAGTGCTAACGTCGCTGTACAGGACTTCAAATTGTGGCTTGTCCACCACTCTAACTTGGACGACGCCGACGTGGGAAGAGCTTAGCGGATAAGATAAGATCGATAGGATAAGATAAATGACGTAGAAAACCTTGCGTCAGAGACTACCATCGCGGCCCGAATTTACCATCACGGCGCATTCCGCGCTGACATGTACCAACAGTTGTTGATGTTTGTATGCCCTCAACGGCTTTGCACAGAGCCATCAAGACGGACGACGAGAAAGAAGAAAAAGCACATACTTAGATGAGATGATACATTGTCGGATCACGATAAGATCTCGAAACGGTAAAGAAAATTTAAAGAGCGCTGATTGATCGTAGGCTCCCTCAGTTGACCAGCTGTATTCCCTCTATTCTTTCGTCAGCATGTCTTCCCTCCACAAAATGCAACAACTCACGAGTGACGAGGTCGTCGTGGGAATTGGGCCCTCCATTGGCAGCGACGTCCTCGACGTAGACTACTCCGCGACACGCGATCAAACCATCTTGGAGTTCGACGGGTCTTGGAATCGATACACCTTCAAGATTCTTCGTCGACCTTGGACGACGCCCGATGTTCTCCCATTCTCACTCAGATCGCAGACTCGGGGGAGATACTGGACCGGAGCTACCGGCCAACGCTACCTGACCAACATCATTGGAAGAGTCCGCTGGCACCGAGACCTGTACCAGCATAACCCTTTACTCCGCGAGGTACGTCCTAACCAGTCCCATGCACGGCGTAGGCTGATGAGAATGACAGGGGCGTGGAGAGATGTGTTTCGAATTGCATGTGAAGAAACTGCAGAACGTCAACAAGGCTACTTCGGACTTCTACGACGCTCAGCTTGAGAACCTGCGGTATATAATCAGCAAGGACGACAAAAGGAGGGTCAGTTACGCTTTGTCTGTTTCTTTAATACATGTGCTCACCGCTGCTGCAGCCGGGCGACGTTGACCGTCATTGGGTCCAGCCGAACGATAGCGACACCTTACGAGCTCCGCAGCCCGTGATCGAGGTACGTCCGCCTCCGAGACGGGTGTCTATCTCGCACATAATTTCACTTAGATCACTTCCGATGGGCGTTATCGTGAGCTACGCGCACTAATTGGCGATAACTCTCGCGACCTGTTGATGCAAGTATTCCTCGTGGTAGACACTTGCCTCTTTTCCGATGGAAAGGTCCATAAGGCAAGCTTGCGTCGTCACGAAGTGGATTTACCCTGACCTCTCTTCAGATTTTTAGAATGTGGATAAACGATTACCGCGAACTGACGGATAAGGAGTTGGGACGCGGGGGTAACTGAGATGGGACACGGGGACAGGTGGTTTTATGTGGGATTACCGCGTAAATCTTACTCTCGCTATGTAAGGGCGCATTGAAATGCTCGATTAGGGCGTGATGAAGGCTGGGCCCAGATATTTCTAGTCGTATGTAGACATGGACTAAACCTCTGCTCGAAGCGAGGTGCTTTTAAATAGCGAGAACGTCGACTCGACGACGTGAAGTGATGTGACCAGGACGAAGGAAGTGACTGCTCTTCGCCATCATCTTTCTAACGGTGAATCTGAAATGCAGGCGCTCCTTCGTGGAAGGCCTTCGATAGGTCGCGATACTCCTGGCCTTGACTACCATGCGACGCGCGATAGAACTATTCATCGATCGAACCAAGTTTGGAGCCGGTACTCGTACGAAGCTCACGCACGAAAACCGACCTCGCACCTCGCACTCAAGCACATCCGGCATGCACGAGAACCAAAGAATGTTTACAACGGGCAGCTGATCGGTCAAGTAAACAGATGGGGATTCTACTACGAAGACGCTCCCCTGTCCCTTGTGGTAAGCGGTAACTTGCACCTTAATCTCTGCTAACGTCCTTTCTTAGGACATTGGGAGGGCGTGCCTGGTGTACGAGCTAAAGTGTCCAGATGGTGCTGATCAGGAGACGGTCCACATATTCGCGTGTCAAGTCGCCAACCTGCAGCGTATCATACAAGAGGACTCGATCACAAAGGTGCGAACTCCCATTCATGACCCCTATTGAGACTTGATACTACAAAGCCTGGAACAGTTGTTCGCGACTGGTTCACAGACGATGAAGGGCCGCCCTTCATCAAGGTGAGAATACCTTTGCCTTTGGCGACTCGAAGCAGTAGCTGACAGTCCACCGACGTAGGTGGTCGCTTGTGGGGCTGAGGCTGGTTGGGATGCTGACCTTGGCAATGGAGGAGACGTGCGAATGACCGTGAGCATGACGAGAGATATACATGAAAACGGCAACGGTATGAAAAAAGTGTGTCTATTCATTTCCGATAAATTCTCGACTAAGTGCCGGAAGATATTCACCATTTGGTTACACCGCTTTGTCCCGCTGTCATCCCGCTCGATTGGACGTGTGTAGAGAGGATGCTCAAGTAGTTTTCACTCAGTAGTACAGTAACAATACGTCCTATAACCGGTCAGCTGGGCACATGATTGCATAATCGCACCATTATCATGACTACGACCATCCGCACCCTAGAGGCGACCTTGAAGGAATTCACCGCCTTTGAGGCACTGAAGAACGTAGATTCGTTAATCGACGACCGTTACCGCGAAGATTACCTGCCTACCAGAGACAGGTCCGTTTGGTATGGCGAACAGCAGGGCAGCCGATACTCGTACAAGAGGAGCTCCGCTCTGGTGGCGGCGAAGGCAGATCCCCTCCGCACCGAAGGACTGCGCCGCTCCAATTCAAAACCGTACAGGCCTTGGATCATAGGCGCGGTCGCCGAGATAGCTGCGACGGAGGTGACTACAGTCTACCACTTGGTCTAACGCGATGGTCTACTCTAACATTCGAGCGACAGCAATCTTCGGATCGGACAGTTACTCTTAAATGCGTTGCCGACGACCACCCTGTCGCGAGGCATCTATTCCAAAGTCATTGTACTGCCTTACAAAACATCGTAGCGGCTGAGAACACTGGCGCGGTGAGTATCTACCTGGGAATCAGTCCTAGATCCGACCACTGACAAGCTCTCTAGGCGCTGGGTGCAGCCACAAGCTGGGTTGTTCCCGCTTCTGACCAAGGAGGGCTTCCGATGATAAAGGTAGCGTGTATATAATGTGCTCGGGTCGACGCAGAAGCCGATCGAATTGTAGGTGGTCATCAGCAAAGAGTTTGCGACAGGACTCGTGATTGGCCAGCCGGCGTGTTTCTTTGTGTCTATGACCCGGGACGACATTCCTGGACAGGGGACCGCTATGACAAGGGTAATATGTGTCGTCGTCCTTGGATTTTGACTGGCTCTGACAAACGCGCGCAGGGGTATCGTCTGTGGGCAGAGACGATGAAGACTCTGGGAGGGCATGCACAGTAGCGCTATATAAAAAATTACAGTACATGCGGGGTGGCTGTGTCGCTTCCGCCTTCCGCTTTCATGTACACCGAGCTACCGAATATCAGCGTTCATCCTTGGGCCTCCCCGCCACTCGGTAGCGCAAGACTCGGTACCGACTTTGTAGCGACTAGGGACTGTACCGGTCCAGCAGGAGAAGACGTATTCAGCTTCAAATCGCAAACCGCAGGATTTCGCACAAGTCGATTCTTTCGGAATGCGCTCTGGATGTACACGCCTACCTTGATCGGCGAGGTGTTCTTCATGGGTGAAAAGGTATGCTGGCAGTGGATAGAGCGAACCGCGTTCCTCATTCTCGCAGAGATCGCCATTCGACAAGACGTACCAAGTCCTCTTACGATGCCCGGCTAATGCCAGCGCACGCGTGCGAACCGTATATCGGGATCAAGCAGGCTCCTTGACGGATACAATGTCCCGCGAATCCGTGGCACTGGTGAGTCCAGTGTATCTGGAATGCTGGCTGATCTTCGTGTGGAATGTGGCTGATCTTTGTGCGTTATTAGAAAAAGACCGTTGAGACCCTTTGGGTCTCGGGCCAAGATGAGGAGGCAGTAATAACTGTAAGCCACACTGTCTTATCCAACTATCCAGGTTCATTGAAAACACTTTTTAGCTCAACTTTCCCGCTGGGTTCATGACCCCAGACTTGGAAGTCGGAGTTTGCGTCTCCGCCAATGTCTGGATGTACAGGAGGCGGATGAAGACGGGGACTCTGGTTCGGTCCTACATTCAACGAAAATGATAATTTCTCGCTGACTTTGATACCAGGTGTACTCCTTAACTGTGGAAGACTATGTAGTGACCGACCCGCTCACCCTCCATGCTTGCTTGTAGTCCGCATGTTAAATGTACAAATGACGTCGATGCACCTCGATCTAACATCAAAACCGATCGATCATGATCGAAAAGAAGACACCACTTCTTTTGCTACCGTCATGTCAATGATAGCGATTGCCGACGTCCTCGCCGCCGACAGCGACTTTACTGGCGTCAGGATCCTGGGCTTAGAGGAATACGGTGTTCATTATGCCATGACGAGAGATCGCTCGGCCCTCGTCGAGGGCCAAAGTTTCCAGGTCTTTTCTTGCAAGGATCTGTTCAAGTTTCGCGCGTTGCGGACATGCGCTCCCCGATACAAGCAGGTCTTCCTCCCCTCTTACGAGACCTGGATCATTGGGCAAGTCCACGCTTTGGATAAGCTGGACGGACGTCGGGTCGTATCTCCAGAGGTACGAAAACATTCGTCAAAACTATGTGCTGACTGCCGCGCAGAGTCTCGAGGAGTGCCATGCGATAACGTTGAGATGCCCAGACAATGCAGACACCGAAAGCGTAACCCTCTTCAAGACACAAGTCGCTGCGATGGAGAGTATTGTCGACCATGGATCGCGTCGAATTAATAAGGCTAGTCGAATTATGTGTTGAAATCTCCCGACTTATCAGGCTGTAGGATGACTGCAACGTCGAGACGTGGTTCGGGCCCATAGCCAACGATACAAGGACAATTAAGGTGAGCTTCAGTTCAATATGCACCTTACAGAGTGACAATAAAAATCGAATACAGGTGTTGATCGCGGACCAGGATCTGTTCCATTGGGGTGCGAGATACGAACCGCGCTGGGCATTTGTGCCCGGCCAGTACATGAAATTTCTGGTGCACTTCAAGAGGGTGGATAGTTGCGCGGGAAGAATGAACGTGAGTGTGTGTTTTCTACTTCGGTTGACATACTAGACGACACCGATCTAGACTCGTAAATACTCGGCTTGGTTGACGGCATTTATGCTCCTCAATGAGGAGGAACTGATGATAGAGGAATAAACGGCGTCGACATACGTAGTTGCTGCAATTAAATAGTGATGCCAGCCGACCCGTAACCCGGTAATCTGAGAGGTAGCAGATCATCGTGCAAATTGTAGCCCGGTAAGCGCAGTTTATTCAATTAATTACTGCCATATCCACGTAGTCGCCTACGTAGTCGCGCCAGCGCTCTTTAGGGATGAAGTCCATCACACTCCGACCATTCACTTGGGACCAGCGCTCGCCGCGACTATGCAAAGTGTCAGTAACCAAGTCGACATTGACGCCGAACGCGCCGCCGAGGAACTTGGATGCCTGACTCTCTGTGATAGGGGAGGGCAGGAGGAGCCTACGCAGGCCGTGGAGTGCCGGCGCCGCATCTTCATCAAGCACGGTAAGCAAGCCCTGGATCAGCTCCACGTCGCTGCATCTAAAATCCAGGCAGTGCGCTCCGCCGAGAACGCGCACAAGGGCCGGTAGCTCGCCACGGCGGACGCTGCGCGCGCGTATGCCAAAAATAAATCGGGTAGCGGTGTCGAAGACTTGTGGGTTTGCGTTCAGAAAGGTGGGGATGTCACCATCTTCGTGTGCAAACAGGATGAGCGTCTCCAGATTCGGCATCCGGATGTTTCGTGCGACGCGCCCAGCCCGGTCATAACCGTACGAGATGAGCAGTTCACGCAGCCTGTGCATGGTGACGACAGGCCCTCCATTTATCCGGTGACAGTCAGCATTCAATAGATGCAGGACCTCCAAATGGACGGCGGCTTCCAGTGCGGGAAAGAGTCGGCGCCAGGTGACTCCCGGCTCGCGCGTGTAGTACAGTTTTAACACCGTGAGATGGTATGCAGGATTACGGACGATCCACATCTCCGGGAAAGACGCCAGGTACATGGTTGTCACTGGGGACGCGAAGGCGGGAAAAGTTAAAGACGAGGCGGCCGCATCCATATTCCGTCCCATGTGATACCGAAGCTTCGACAGGTTCGGGGCCGGAAAACTCGCCAGGGTAACGATCAAGGGGTAAATGGAACTGGGCATGCTCCCGCGTACATACAGCGAGCGAACACGGTGGAAGTGGTGTGCGAGGTGTGCGATAATGTCATCCGGGAGGTGAGTGAACGGAATTGGATCGTCGGTCGATGTGGGGGCTGGCCGGACTCTTTTCCTTTCTCCAAGGCCCGTGGCTTCTATCACGCAGGTCGAGGTCCAGGATTCCGTTTCAATCTGGAGGTCGATGGGCAGGGTCAGGCTGTTCAGCAAGCACGACTTGACGTAGGCGGCTGAGGTGTAGCGATCGATCACAAACGTATTCCACCACCCCGGCGTATCATAGACGAGGTCCCGCAACTGTTTGCACAGGAGCGCGATCACGCCACGGGTGTAAACGCGAATATGAGGTGAGTCGTTCTCGTACGGTAGCAGCGCGTAATGAACAATGAGGCTGAGGAGTTCGACAGGCAGGAGGAGGAGGAGGGACATGGTGAAAATAAAGAAAAAAAAAATGTGGCGGTCGCTAAGTTATCCTTGCATCATTTTGAAGACTTATCGCATCAAAATACAGGTCCTCGTCACGCGCTCCCGCTTACACCACTTGGAATGGACCCCATCTTTGTAGCCTTCGATTCCTTAGCCGCATTCCAGGATGTCGTGCTGCAGCAGTTGAAAGTACGTCCGGGCACGGCAGAGAGCGACTGCTAATGGCTTGCAGGCAGGAACCGCGGTATACGATGCGATCATGTACCCCGCAAGTCCGGACATGGCCCCAGGCAAGATAACCATCGCCGCGAAGACAGTTAGCACTACGCACACCGATACCACGGACGTCGACTACATACCTTGGTTGACAGGCCAGTTCCCTCCCAAAGGCGTCAAACACTACAGTATCGACATAACCTTGGGCAAAGTCGGCGGCACTACCAAGTCATTTGTAGTTATCGCCATGGACCAGCAGGCTGCGATCGCCGCAGAATTCCCTATCAACATGCGCGTCAGCCAGATGCTCGACAGGGACGCGATGCCCTGGAGAGGGAATGTACTGATCCTAAGGCGTACGGCGAAGGCCCGGCCCTTGTCATCAGTAGCATTGGACGATGTGTGGGAGGTCAGAGACGCCGTGCTCTGGTATGAAAACTTGGCGCGCGCGCGGCACTGGGTTACTAATTCACGATAACCCCTAGCGTCGTTCGTCAAGCCTTCTCGGGCAGCAACAACGTGGCGGTCGTGGTTCCCGTGGTGAGTGGCATGACCGCGGAATTCAGAGCCATATTGACAGGAGCGAGTTAGCGAAGCACAGTAACCTACTAATTTGTCACAGTAGATACGTGCCGCGAGAATCTCAACTATGCATGCCTCCCAGTGAAGGACTACTATCAACATACGAGCATCAAGTTCCCTGACATTGTTCAGTCACCCCCCACTTCCGCATTGAATTCTAGTGCAAGAATGAGTAGTTTCTTGGTCTGTTCCCTTCCAGTCTGAAAGCCCCTATCTATCGTCTCGCCGCCTACTGCGGTTTCGATGCCTTTGGTTCCAATATGCATACGGTGAGTGTTATTTCATTTAAGTTGAGATCCTTTCTGAATCTTTTCCCAGTCGCTCGGCTTCCATTCCGTTGAATCGGAGCCTTCTCTAAATCTAATTATTGCGTCGAATCAAGCTCATCTCGGAGCAACGTAGACTCCCGGATTTTCACTCGCCGCGAGTACTGTATTCGCTATTTACATTTTTATTTAAAAGGATTTTTCCGGCTGAAATCTTCAACTCTCCCTACGCATTCGAACTCTGTACGGCACGTTAATAATTATCGACAGTTAGCAGATATCAACGAACCGCCTGTATATCCCGCCTGCGGCCCCTCCCCAAAAGCGGATAATCCGCTCAACATTTCGCAATCCTCCTGCAGCACGAAGCGAGAACAGTTCGCGGTGATAGAGACCGCAGTCGCATAATTTCGGCTCGATAGCAGCGCCATTCATTGCGAGCTGGGTATGTACCAGCCGCTCTTTTGTATCGTAAGCAACTGAAATTTAAAAGAAATTACGAATAACACACCGGTAAGCTTGCGGGCGCGAACGTGAAAGTACGCGTGCCAGTATATGGGCTGGACGCAGCGGCAGTACTCGCCCTTCCTGCGTGTAATGTCCGTTGTCTCGCCGACCTTAACGAGGAGCGCGTTGAGGGCTTGCTCCCGGGTGAGTCGACCCGCCAAAAAATCATCTGCGGCATCGGGATCGAGTTGAACGTTGATGTAGACGAGCCCAGGACCACCCCTGGCGTATCCCCGCTCTCCCATGGTGATATATGCGAGTTGGCGATCTTGAGGATCTCGAAGGCGCCGACTTCGAACGCTGAGCGGCACCCGGCCATGGAAAATTGAACCCGATACTCACATCGCGTTCAAAGCATACGTGCGTGGGACCGAACGGCGACGGGGAGCGCGAGCCATCGCGATTGAGCCGGCACTGCGAACAGAGACAACGAGACACGGCGGGACGTGCACAGAAAGCTTAAGTGGACGCGAGAAAATCAGAAATGAATTGAGATGAATAAAGACAGTGTAACATGGATGTGTATGTCCTACTATACAAAATTTTAAGAGTGATATACCGCGAAATAAATCGCTTTGACCGAAACGCAGTTGCAAGCGAAGACTTGCGATATGCCGAACCGTCCCGCAACGCGCCGAAATGTTTCCATCATATCTGAAGGATGCCGTACCAGTCGGCATATACGTCAACAGCTGCAACAGCTTGTAGTTTGTGGAAGCCGTGGAACGCCGAACGGACACGATTCTTATCCAGAGTATTACATTATCAGAAGCTAGTCTACTGCTACGATAGTGGGCTCTGCCGCGCAGCGGGCCTACTATTACTTATTTCAATTTGAATCGCACAACGGGGTTGCTAAGTGCTTCG
Organism: Mycena galericulata; assembly: GCA_029289565.1. NCBI lineage: Eukaryota > Fungi > Basidiomycota > Agaricomycetes > Agaricales > Mycenaceae > Mycena > Mycena galericulata. The sequence goes on along the minus strand of JARKIA010000057.1, from coordinate 723,348 downwards.
ACCACGAGAGCAGGGACTATAGCAGGGACGTATATGTTTTGATCGCTCCTCCGAGGTCATGGTATAGTAGTACTAGTGACGTACACACTGGCTCGATACACATTGGAACATTCGTACATTGAGAGGACTTTGAAGACCTGAACAAGAACGGTTCACATCCAGCAGCCTGAGCAGCTCGATGTTCCATCCCTGCGCAGAACTAACCTCCAGCTCAGATAACTTGATTTCGGGAGATATTCGGGTTGCGCGTTATTTGGAGCAAAACTGCAGTAAGTATGTCGTGTCGTACCCTCGCTGGTGGCCGAAAAGTACGTACAGCTCGTTACTTCGCAATCCGCATAAAAACTAGTGCCGAGAAGAGGACGGGGGAGATTGGCGAGGCGAAACAGCTTGAATTTGAAGAGTGGGAGTATCGAAGACTCGATTCGGACGCAAGAGACGCGACGGCCGCTAAATGTCAGCGGGGTTTGGTCTGTAGGTCACAGCCCAGGGCTGGTGGAGGAGCCAAGGCGATGATAATGTGCACGCGGCAAAGCCGCGCTGGAAAATACCATTGACTGGAAGTCCGTCAGATTCGGATTTACTTAGCTTGCTTTCCTCCTTTTTTTTTTCCGTCGGATTGTTGCCACAAGTGCTCAAGCACGAAATCCCGTAGCGTATCAGGTGCAATTGGGGCCCAGTGAAGGTTGAACGTTGAGGGCCTTGTTTTGTTTCTCGGCCAGTGGAAGTGATATTGAGGTGTGAGCACTGAGATTTGAGAACACAATGAAGCCCTGCAGGGGACCGAGATGGAAGGCAGTGAGTTGAGAGCTCTCATATGGGCATCAACGATTTGGATCCCAACTTGAAGGATATGTAATAGAGACGCAGAGAATTCTTTCCTCGAATTGTTGTCTAGTTCTTTGTGGTTTTAAAAGGGTATAGGTGACCCATTTTCGCCATCGACAAGGTGGACTCAAAATTCAAGATTCTTTCCGATAAAGATCTTGCGATCGGAGTCTAGACCTGGTTTCTTGGTTCTTGAGTCGTTGGCCGTGGCAGCGTGGAGAATGCGGGGCCCTGGACCTGCCTCGTCGAAGCCTCGTAAGTATATTTCTTTCTTTGGAATGTGAGCGAAAGTACCAAGAGGGTATGAGGAGAAAGGGTAACGGCGTCACATGGCAAACTGGCTTCTTGATATGAACCACCATGAACCGCCATGACTTGAATTCCTCCAAACGGCCACGACGACCCCTCCTGATTCCAGATCCCCGCACACCCCCAGGCGGCCTCCGGCACCCGCAGGCGCAGCGCATCGAGGCCGTGGAGGCCCTCCTCGCTCGCGGCTTTCCCTATTCGCGGTTGGCACTGAGAGCTCACACGCGCTTGCTCTGAACCTGAGACTTTTTTCTGGCACCTAGAAAACTCGCAGCACACACCTCCTGCGTGAATGCGCTGGCGTTCTCTTCCCTGGATGGGCGGTTTCTAGCGAGCGGGGGAGATGGTGCGTATCGCAGCCCGTAATGCAATTTCAGACAAGGACAGATGAGCAACTAACTTCAAGGGTCGGATCATTTAATGTAGACCTAAAAATCCACCTATGGGACCTGCACGAAGAGGAAGTACGCACGCCCTGCTGCTCGTTTAACGGCCCGCGGGTAATTTGTTTATTCCCTGTACGCTTCTTATTGTGCTTATCTTTCTTCACTTTCGCGTTCCGGCAGAGAAATATCTTCGTATTGGCGTTTTCTGCCCACAATCGCTGGTTGTACTCGTGAGTTGTCATCGTGCTTTTCTGGGGGTGTTTTGGATGGATTTTCGAGGTCCAACTTGTGGCACATTTGAGGCGGCGAGTGATGTCGAGTTGCCCCTACGTGACATCCAACTGAGCCGGTTACAATGGCTGATGTCAAGGAAGTCCTAAGTTGGGGTCAAAAACGACCTCGGAAATTCAATCATGAAAGAACGCAAACTCACGGATCCCACAGCGGAGGTGTGGACGATACTGTCCTCAAATTCGACGCCACTGAGCTGGAGCGGCCGCAAGTACTCCGCGCCCCAAACGAGAGGTTCGATGAGCACGAGGTGGGTCCTTTGCATGACCAGAAAACCGCATATAATTGACCACCAAGTACAGGATAACATCCGCGGGATCGCCCCGCATTCCGTGCAAGACGACGTATTTCTCAGTGCAAGGTGCGCATCACTCCTGCGCCGCTCTGACTTGAAGATGAACGTTTCGACATAGCGAGGACGGGCGAATCATCCTGTACGACTTACGCGCCGCACCAAGCGCGCGCGCCCGTGCGCAGGACAGGATCCAGCTCGGATCCGAGGTAACGGGCGTGCAGTTCCATCCCACCATGGAGCACGTCTTCGCGACCAGCGAGGGAAGCGGGCACGTCTGCCTCCGTGATCTACGGATGGCGTTTGGGCCGCTGACGCGACGCACGCAGGAGGGGGTCGTGCAGACAGTGCGTAGTGTACTTGGACTCCCTGCGTGGCTCACACTAACAACGATAATAGTACCACACTAAGCTGTCCTCGCGCGCCGTCTCCCACCTGAGCAACCCCGAGACGAGCAGCATCGCATTCAATCGAGACGGTACGACGGTTGTTTGCATGGTTTTGGAATGTACATATGACACTCATTCACCCGCAGGGACTATGCTAGGTGTAACGATGCTGGTAAGCGTCCTCGCGGAGGAGTTGCATGCATAGTGCTTATTCCGTGAAGCATTACTTCCCCACCATATACGGCCTGACGGACCCCGACCCCCTCGCCGTCTGCAGCGCCCCAAATCTCCCCGACGGCGCACTTGTTCCGAGCAGCGAGCGCACGTACGCGAATGCATGCACGATGAAGGTAGCATACCTCTCCATCTCAGTGTCCGAGATGCTGACCAGACTACTACTTATGCAGCACGGCTCGTTTGGGGGCCCCGGCCTCGAAACGGACACGATGTACGCCGCGGGCTCGGACGACTTCCGCGCGTACATCTGGAGCCTCCCGGGCTCTTCAGCGCTCGCCACCCAGCGCACGGTCTTATCGCACGCGGAGTGGGTCGCGGGCCCGCACGCCGGTGTCGTCGGTACGTCCGTCTTCCTCGTGCTATCTATCCACTTCACCTTACGTTCATGCCTGCCAGCCTTCGCCGAACACCCCACGGGCCCGCGCTGTCTTCCCGTGCAGCTGCGCACGCCGTGCGCGCGTCTTGGAGGCCACGCGTCCATCGTCAACACCGTGCTCCTGCACCCGCGCATGCTGCTCGCCGTGAGCGCGGGGATCGAGCCCGGCGTCGTTGTGCACGGCGCTGTGCCGTCGCTGCTCGGCGGGATGCAGCCCACACCGGCGCGCACGCGGCGCGTCGGGGAGGACGTGGATTTAGATGTGGATTTGGGTTTGGGAGACGGGGAAAGGGAGGGTTGGGAATGGGAGGTTAGGCGGGAGATGCGTGGAACGATTCAGATGTTCGACTTGTGCGTGCTTGGCGGTTTGAAATGCTCGCTGCTTACGCGATGTCGGTATTACAGGTTCCTGCAACATGAAACCGAAGCGGACGTGTTCAACGTCCGGAAGTGGGCGGGCTCGGCGGACGGCGATAATATTAATACCAATAACGAAGAGTCGGATTCACGTGGAGATATGGAAGAAGAGTCGGGGGAGTCCGATGACTCTGAGGAAGACGTCGATATGGACGTGTCCCGTGGGTGACCTTGATGCAGAGATCCACGGAACAGGGTGCGTTTACTGATATTCGAGCGGTGAATGACTATGGCTTGTGACTTGGAATTGATCGGTGAATGTGGTTCAGCATGGCTGGCCGACTCGGGAGCAAGTGGTGTTGGCCCGCCGTATTTGTCTGCTATGGTCTCGTGCGCGGCTACGGCTATTTTTGGACTGCGCGCCCCACGCGCGCATCAACGACGTCGCTTGCAACTCGCTTGCCAAGCTCGCGCTACCCCCATTAATTTCAAGGTACATCCATTGTTGGCGAACGCTGCTGGCTCGAGAGCGCTGCCTTCCCAGGTCTTATCCAGGTCATGGTTGAACTGGAAAATCACCATTGTTCGCCAATTTCTCGGCTGTTCCTCGACGACCCCCGGAATAAAAAAAGCCGTTCAACGTTCGTAAAAGTTATAAACACCGCATATCGCCATTCTTTCAACGTTTCATGTGTCCACTCCACTTCTGATTCCTGAAATTCTGATCTGTTTGTTCCTCGAGCGGATAGAAGAATCCTCGTCTGGTCTGCCAATTCCTCGGTGGGATTGGGCCTTCCTATCCTTCCTCCGACGCAATTATTCTGGCGAACGAGACCCCTAGTTAGCTCCAATGAAAGTTTACTGCAGCAGATTGCGCCAAGTTGAGTTGTAGATCAATGGTTCGGCTAAAATTAGCGCCTGATCAGGTTCTTCGTGCGGCGGGATGCTTTTATGTCGTCGTTGTAAAAAAGCACATGTCGTCGGTCTATAAAAGCCACTACAAAAATACGGCAGGTCCGCGCGGGCATCTCTTCGTCCCCTGGCACAAATGCGTCTCCCGTGTATCTTGTCACTTCTCGGTGCCGCCTCCTCCTCCTTGGCTGGAGTCGTCGTACAAAAGCCCGGCTTGACTGTCCCTGCTAAGTACGCCAGCCAGAAAGCGGCGGCACAAAAGATCTTTACCCAGAGTTACGCCGCATACAAGTGCGTCCGTTACGGGGAGGCTTTGCGCGGAGGCTGATCCAGATGTGTAGGGAGTTTGCATTCGGCCATGATGAGTTGCACCCTGTGAGCGAGGGTGTCGGGGATGACCTCGGAGGTTGGGGCGCATCGCTCGTCGATGCCATGGTACGTTTTTATTACCACATTTCGCTCGTATTGCGCTTATAAAGTGTTTAGGGTACTCTGGTGTGTTTTGTTTTCTATGCTGACATATATTCCGCCGACTGACAAGAAAACCAGGTTGTCATGGGCCTCGATGTAACTTGTTTCTTCGGGTTCCTCCGAGCATTTTTTATGTTTTTTTTTTCAGGATTTATTCGTGGGCGCGGTCAACTATACCAGAACAATCAACTTCAATGTGCCGCCAGTACCTCAGGACATCAGGCCAGTTGGTGTCTCGTGAGATGGTCTGAGTGTGCTGAACCTTTTTTGTAGTGTCTTCGAAACGACGATCCGTTGGGTCGGCGGGCTGATCTCAGCTTACGAGCTTAGCGGGTTCAAGTATCCCATCCTGGTGGAAAAGGCAAAGGAAGTCGCTGATAAACTGGCTTTCGCCTGGGTTGGGGTGAGGTCGCCGAAGCTTCTCGTTACTGGTAACCTTACGATTCCGACAGAACAACACCATCCCGTACAACACCTTGGACTTCCTTACCAACACCCCGGTCGTTGGAACCGTGCGTTTACGAATTTCTTTTTCGTTACCCGCCAACCCTAATCTATTTTTAGACCAACATCGCCCAGGCCGGAACGCTCCTCTTGGAATGGACGGCTTTGAGCAAGTACACGAAAAATGAGACCTACGGCAATCTGGCGATCAAGTCCGCTCTTACCGTGGCAGAACTTGTGCGCTACATCTTCTGACTTGGTCTCCCTGTATTGATTTTTCTGTCCCTCAAGCCGACTCCGCTACCAGGTCTTGCTCCGCAGGTCATCGACCCCGCGACGAACCAATTCGACGACGCATACATCGTGAGTATCTGTATATTTTTACGTCGAACATCATCGTGATTATTGGCCATCTCAATAGACCTGGGGCGGAGGTCCGAACTGAATTTTTTTCAAGCTTGAAACTCACTGAAGTCGGCGTTGACAGGATCCGACTCTTACTTTGAATATCTCCTCAAATACGCTCGTTATAGCAACACCCCCAACAACATTTACATCGACACCTGGAAGGTAAGACTGGCGTTGCTGGCAGCGATACAACATGATAACAACCAACTCCACCTCACAGACCGCTGTCGATTCTTCGATTCACACCCTGCTCAAAGTTAGTTCTGCCTGTCCTTCAAATTGGTTTATTGCTCGTTTATTTATTTATTACATTCCTAGACTTCCACCGTCGGGAACTTCTCCTACCTCGCCGACCGCGATGATCAGGGTCTGATTCGCCACGTGGGATCGTGAGTTTGTCCACCCGCGGTTGTGTATCAGGCTGATGACGATCCGTAGACACTTGGCGTGTTTCATGGCAGGGAACTGGCTCTTGGGTATACCCCTTCTTCCACGTGGCAGAGTCCGAGCTGACACTACCGCAGGCGGAAGACTCCTGCAGAATCAGACCATCATTGATATCGCGTTGTTGCTCAACGACGGATGCTGGGCAAGTTGTTTCTGCCGATGTCTGTTATTCTTTGTTAACGAATTTGACGCACAGAACACGTATGCCAGCACTGCGTATGTATACCGCTACCGGATATTTTCGGTCTCATGCTGACTGTACTCCAGAACTGGCATTGGTCCCGAAACCTTCGCGTTCATCAGCTCCGATGGCAACTTTACCGGTGGAGACCCCATCACCCCCGCCGAGCAGACCTTCTACAACAAGCATGGTTTCTATATCACTGGTTCTGACTACATTCAGCGCCCAGAAGGTACGGATTGTTCAATTCCACTTGGTATCGAACTCAACGTAAATTCCAGTCTTGGAATCCAACTTCTACGCATGGCGCGTTACCGGCAACACGAAATACCTGGATCGTGCCGCATCCGCCATCGCGTCGTTCAACAAGTGGTTGCCCACCACGGTTGCGTTCGCTTGCTTGAACGACGTGAACAACCCGAGCGCCGGTTTCATCGACGACATGGAGAGTTTCTGGTTTGTCGCCCCCCTTTTTCACCGAAAATCTATTCACAATGTCCTATTTTTTTACAGGTTCGCGGAGGTGTTGAAATACCTGTATGTCCCCCTATCTATTTGACTCTTCCAGTGCTCATTCGCCCGCGCAGGTACCTCACCTTCGACGACCCGAACCACATCAGCCTCGACACCCGTGAGTAGTTTGACGAAAAGAAAACGATAGTATCCTGATATTTGTGCAGACGTGTGGAACACGGAATGTCACCCTCTGCTGGCCCCACCCGCGCTCAACTCGTACGGCTCCGGGGGCCTCATTCCGCAAAAGCCGTGGGTCGCCCACATCACCAACGCGCCTCGCCCGGCAGTCAGTCCTAGATAAATGTTGGGACAATTGTACTTATCTAGTTATCTGTTCAATGGGAGAAAGTACCACTTGTACGAGTTACAAGCTCACGTCAGGTTCAACATGAGGCACCGTCGGCAAGCGGTCGGGACCGAACCGTGACTGTGCCGAAGCCACTCGAAAGTTCCATCGATGTCCTTCCCTCAGGAAATCCTGGAACTCATCCTCGACGATCTCGATGCGGCCGGAGATTTCTCTTCTCTGAAGACTTGCTCCCTTGTATGCGCCTCATTATGTCACCCGACCCAATCGCGTATCTTCAAGCGCATTACCCTGCAGCCATGGTTTACGTCCCTTCGCAAGGCGAACACCATGAGTGTCCTGTTTCATCGCCTCCTCACAGAATCACCTCATATCCGTTCCTATGTTCGAATTCTGGTGATCCAGGACCGAGAATTCTACAGCACACCCGGGCGAAAGCGGGTGCTCCCTTGGGTCTTAGACGAGGCCACGCTGCCTCTTCTCATCCCAATGTTGACGCATTTGGAGGCTTTTGATCTCCATGCGCGATTCAATTGGCTAGCCGTGGAGGATAATCCATCCCTATCATCCGCGATATGGAAGGCGCTCGCCTCCCGGAAAATCGAGTCCATTCACTTCCGAGGCGTGGACATCCTATCTTCCTGTATCTCCCGATCCCCCGGGTTGAAAACGCTTCTTTTGAATGACCTCACATTCGGAGACGGCCTCACTAGTATCGAAGACCGCCTTGCCAATCTGGCCGTAGTCCCACGACTCCAGCTCCGTTCTGTGGGACTCTGTCCTTGGAGCTTGCACTGGGCTGCGGGTGCTAATTGCCCCTTCGACTGGACGCACCTCTTGAAGCTCCGAGCATCTCCTCAGCGGCGCAGCCACCAGTATGTCGCGCTACAGGCGCTCCTGAATGCTGCTTCGGCATCATTGCTGGAGTTTGAGCACCTCCCTTTCATAACCTGTAAAAAATACTCTCCTGGCTCTCTGAGCGAACACTGAAATATTATTTTCAGCCTTCGACGTGGTGCCCCCGGACCATGTATTGGATCTTAGGAGACTATCTTCTCTACGATCTCTCCTCGTTTCCGTCAAACTACATGGGGATGCAGGCGATCCATTTGCAGAGGCTCTCTGGCTCATCCGTGTGCTCGACACTCTTCCAACGGACACCGCCATTCAGCGCATAGTCATCCACTTGGAATTTCTAGGTGTTTCCCCGAACTCTTTTAGTTGGGACGCACTGGATGCTAGCCTCATGTCGCTGAGATTGCAAGCTGCGAAGGTTACAATATTTACGGACTCTGATTTCGATGGACAACTACCCCTTCTCGAATCCGCACGGCGCTTGCGCATCGATAAGGCACCCAGTACATTCTACCCCGCAATCGCTGTCCTCTGCTGATATTTTCTCGCAGCATTCGACTCCTTCCGATATGCCGATCTTTAATACTCTGTCAATTCGATACTGATCCGCCAACTGCCCTAGGCAGATTTAGAGTGGTTAGACCGCCAAGTCTCGTACGTGACACCGTCCATCCTGGGAGCAAGGGATGTCGACCATTATCATCGGGGGAAAAAATTACGAACGCGATCTCATTGTCTGCAAGGACCCTGAATAATCTACCGGTGGACCACCGAGTTGGCGTCCAAGTTGCATGGAATACAAGCACTAACATGTAGCCTCGGCTTTGTGGAATGCCCAATGTCTTCTCGATAAATGCGCATAGTGTTTTAGTGAAGGCGTCTCGCTTCTCTGTTGCGGCGTCTGCCATGTTGATCTACAGTCATGCACGGTAAACGATCCTGAGATTCAGAAACAGTCATATCTTGAAAATTAAAGAAACGCACGACCATGAACTCCAATCTGAAGGCAGGCTCGTATGTGCCGTTGAAATTCAATGATTCGTTGAATGCGACGGAGGCACATGTGTTTGAGCCATCTGGGTCTTGTAAGCCCCACGCTTTCGAGCATGCCTGCCCGGTGTTATTGGTCGGTAGTTCAGTGCCAACTCGAGCCACGTACCTTTGAAAGCGACGTTGAGAGGACCTTCACATTGTCAATCTGCGAGCGGCTTAGCAGCTCTATGAAATTTCAACGTTTCATAGAGCTGCTACTTTCACGTTGGTGACGAGATTGACGATGGGCATTGTGGATTGAAGGATGACTGTACGAGTGCTCAGAGAAGTGTGGGTCCACGGCGTTTAAGCACTATATACATTTCACGATCTGCACCATGCACCAAAAACTCGTCACTACTGAAGTCGGTTTCATGGTGAATCGAGATGAGAGCCCAAGATAGACACGACAAGCAACTATTATTACCCTAGGACACATCACAAGCCCCACGGTGCTGAAAGCACAGAAACCTTTTGATAAAATATTCAAGCAAGCGAATAGCGTTCCTGCGTGGAACCTGGTCAGAGTTCGGAACGGATGGGGGATCTCGGCTCACTCTTAAATATCTTCCTTTAAGCTGCAGGACGGGTACCACGAGGAGAAAAAGCCCTGAAACAACGCTGGCGGAGAACAAATTCAATCAGATTTCAACCCGGCAGGACCCATGGCGACGTACGCTGCTTCGACGCCATAGACCTGCAGAGCTCCGTGTTTGAGTGCCCAGGGAACTTGGAAGTAAGCGACGCTAAATCCTATGCAGGCCCCCATCAGTAGATGAAACCGGGTAGGCTGGTCGACAGCTGACCTCCGAGAGTGCGCGCAAGGTTGATGAGCGCGCTGACTTCGCCCTGAGATTCAACATGATTACATAACCATTCGGGCAGCTACGAGCATAGGCGAACCTGGTGCTTCGGGAAGCAGTCGCTGCAATACGCATAGATGGCCACCGTGCTGAATGCAATTGAGAAATAATATCCTGTCCTGAAGCAATGAGCTCACTTGATCATGATCCTGCCCAAGCTGGTGAGTTTCGAGCGATGGGACAGAATAGACACTTACGCCAATTCAGCAATACCCCAACCCAAGATAAGTGCAGCAACGTTCAGATGGTTTTCGAGGGCTGCTCCTAGAACAACGAAGCCACAGACGTAGAGTGGTATCGCTATATAGCATGCCCTGGAATAGATTTCGGTCAACACGAATATTGTTGAATTTTCGCTCAGCTCACCAGAGCCGACTCTCAGCCTCGAATACTCCCCCGTTTCGTCTGATCGATACGTTCATAATCCAGTCGTTGGTATAACGGCCGATTAATTCTCCTATCAACACCGCAACCTGGAAAGCGGTTCTCGCACACGAATCAGTGCAGGGAGATTTAGATCCTCACGATTGGCGTTGCATACAAGCCTGAAATAGTAAAGGGGGTGAATTGGAACCCGAAAGGTTTCGGCGTCCCAAGGAAAACGGCGTTCGTTACCTTCAGCCGAGCGATCAGTGCCGTCGGATGAATTTTTAGAGAACCTGGCTCACGTTGATCCCGATGCCAAATCCGAAAAGCATGCCCTGCAGTTAAAAAATTAAACCCGATCCTCAAACAGAAAATCAGGGTCGACCTCGAAGAACAGGATACCAAGCAAATGCGGACGCCAGAGAACTTGAATCGGAGATAATATCGCCTGGTACCATGAAGCGCGGAACTTTGCCATTTTGACTCCTGTAATCCCGAAGAGCGTCTCTATGCGATAACGCAAACCACTTGTCGGAGGCTCGGGGATTGGCTTCAGGGTGCGGTCATACATCCTGTGTCAATGGTCATCAGTGGAGGGAATGAGAATCCGGGCAGGGCAAAGGTACAGTACGTTTCTTCGCCGAGCAAAATGATCAGCAGGCACACAAAGGCACCATACATTGTACCAGCGCCGTAAGCCCAGCGCCAAGACGTTCGGGCCACGAGAAAACCAAACGCGAAAGGCGATAAGAAAGGAGACATAATGAACCCGAGCGTCCAGATATTGAGCTGTTTGACGTGTGTTATGTGAAGTGAACGGAACCTGGCTTGGAAAAACGGACCTTTCGTGCTTGCAGGTGGAACGGATACATATCCGTGACAACGTAGAGGCCCTAAGAAAAACTCGTTAACCATCTCTCGGACTACGGCTAAGATCAGAATCACGGTGATTTGTGGGGCGGTCCTGTCGACATTGAATCAGAACGTCGAAGAAGCAAAAAATGCGATATGGTGTACCCGAAAAATCCCGTCAGGCACCTCATCGCTTGAGAGCGTCAATTTTTAGCAGGGGGCGAGCAAGGAATAGTTACCTGCAAATGTTCTCAGATTAGGCGCAAGTGTTGCAGCGAGTAGGAATATCATCGCCAAGAACTGTGTTGCGTCAATGTAAGCACCGGAATGACTTCGAAATACGCCCACCTGCGACCAAAACAATATCGGGAGACGCCCATATCTTCTGATAAGAATGACCGCAAAGATTCCACCCCAACCTGCTCCAAGATTAATACCCGAAGATCGAAGTCATCGCCCTTCTAACCTATTAAGAAAATGCTCCAGCTGAGGCAGTTAGCGTTAAATTGTCAACCGTTTACTCGAGTTGAAAACACTCACTTTGACGTCAGGTTATTGATTACCCCAGGGTTTGTTTTGTACTGCTCAGCGAGCGCAAAGATCGAGGCGATGCCTGCGAATGTCACAGAGTGTTCTGCAGAGGGCAACGGTGCTTACCTATGCCAGAATCGAAATCGGGAACGATGCTCGCAAGCGTGATGATGAGCAATTGAAGTGTTTTGCGGCCGTCGCTCCAATTCTGGGGGTCGAGCGGCGAATCCGTAGGTTGCGGCCAGAGTACGACCGTACCGTCGGAGGAAAGTTTGAGTCTAGACGCAACGGCCTCTCCGAATTCTATTCTAGCCTCCCTTGAAAGTGCATCATCAGAGAAATAGTTTTTTGTCCAAATGGCCAATAATACTCTGGGTCGATCACCAGACGTCCGGCATTCTGCTCGTGGAATGTAAGGAGGTCGATGATGGAATCTTGGCTATCCACCAGGTCGAGTTTCTCAGGGACCGTTTCCGTCGACATGGCGGTCGAGAGAGAGAAACAAAAAAAAATCTCTTGACTAACGCAATTTCATCAGAGGCCATGTGGATTTTATACGTACATTACATACATGATTTTTGCTGGTCGGGTACCTGTTTTCGCTTCCCCATTTCCAAGCAGCCGAAGTCACCGTGATGATGATCAGCCCTGGACCGCGGTAGACTGTTGACACATAGAGTAAATCAACGACGATTTGAAGAGGTCTATCTCGTGAACTAGCAGGCGCAAGAAGCTGTTGAATCGCTGCAGCGACGCGGATGCTCGAAACTGGGGTAAATCAGCCGAATCCGACAACTTTTGCGGACATACCTGGTGTCATGCTTGCCCCGCCACTTACCCGCATAAGATCCCGCTCCCAAGACCTGCCAAGACTATGTACTTTAGGTTGACATTGACGTCGACCGATTCAGGTACCTCTGAACCGGCGGACAACCCTGATGGGCTGTGGGCTCGTTGTAACCCTGGCATGGCGCGATTTACCCGATGCTATTTGGAGCCTTACGCGGCGGGGATTGACAGGGTCGATGGCCGTCGATGGCTGTCGATGGTGACCGTGGACCAGTGAAGGCCAAACGGGCATCAAAAATTGATCCTGCCAGTTGTCACGAAGCCAGGCTTGTATTGCCATCAAAGATTGATCTCAACCGATGCTGTTGGCAGAATGTGTAACTCCTCAACACATGAAACTCCGGGAAACCCAAATTTATTTTCATAGATTCTTTACATGTATTTCCGTAATCTGGTCGGAGGAATTTCCTCCAACTGCCCTAACAGTCCCAATATTAATTGTTTTTGTCGGTTTCGCCAAATATGGAAATGCACCACGTGACGTTTGTCGAGGGTGGATGGGGTCTACCTTTAACTTATGAATGTGGCCATGAAGCAAATTCTGACCAAATTCGACATTCGAGATGAAGGTCAAGTGAAAGTTGCAGATCGATGCCATCACTTTTTTTTTTTTTTCAGCTCTAGGTTCCAGGTTTCACAAGGTCCCAGCGCGCCTCCAGTGCGAGGAGGCTGGCGAAGAAGGGGCCCTCACCGACTTAACCCGCGAAGAATTTTTTGAATGCTATTTTCCAAGAAACCTTTGCCGAATTGGTCTATGTACGGTAACACATGGCGACACAGTTTCCAGTCTTATTTGCTGACATTTGGCCCAACGCGTTGACGCGCAGGAATCACGTGCTCAACATTGTCAGAAGTTGCGGCTATAACAATTGTAGCGCGCTTTGCGGCAGAGCCCACTAACCAGTGATTGGATCAATATGTTTGGACTCCGACATCCATAAAGAAAATTCGGGTTGAAGCACACATTGATGCAAGAGACCATCATGCAAAGTTGCCAAGGCGAAAGAAAGAACACAACTTTTACATGGCACAGCCATATGAAGCACAGCCCGTGGAATGAAACTCAAGACCTTGGACGGGACGGCACGGTTTACGGCACGGCGGGGGGAAAAATTTGTTAGAGCTAGTTACAACATTTATAACTAATTCAGAATCTCTTGAAGGCCAGGCGAAGATGCTGCTTGACCAACATCAAAGTCTCTGGCTTCAAACTTGCACGTCTAAGCGAAATAATGACGCGGCTGCCCGAAAAATGTTGTGTTCTACCGCAACGGCAGAGCCTGGAAACGAGACAATTGGTTAGATATATAAAAACCAGAGAGAAGTGATGCACCAGGAATAGTTATAGTTGTTAGACTGTTACTTAGTTGTAACTTATTCTCAGAGGTTGATGTTGGAAGTCTGCCACCAATCCAAAAAGTAAATTTCATGCATACGGCCATATGTATCATTCTGAAAGTGGAATGTCCCCTCCTGGTCTTCTCAAAATCCTGGAAGAAGGCTCCAAATACCTGCGATGCGGCAAAATATTGAAGGGGAGAAGGAACTCTGCCATCATTCTCGGCTATTGCCGAAACCGTTGCAATTTACAGCTCTTTGCAATATATATTTCAAGAATCTATAGTTACAGTTGACTAGATAATACGTGTAGGTATAGCATATCCGGGATCTAGAGGAATCGGAGTTGAATTGCTGGTGCCATAGATGTCCTGCTCGGAAACAAGCTGAAATCAACATACCTGCCATATGAAAACGTCCGAGGCAACGAACAAAAATTTGAAGGATGCAGAAAACTGCGGATTTCCCTTCCGAATCGATTGCGCATATTCACGAGACAAACAGACCAGAATTGAGCGCGCTACAGCTGTCCTCGTCAAAACGATCAAAAAGTGACCAAAAAGGAAAAAAGAAAAACGGCCGCGCCCTAAGTTCCGCAAAGAGCTGTAACTGAAACTTCGAATTTTGTTGAAGCAAAAATGCTATAACACTGCAAGGAGGTGTCAAGCAGGCCCACAGGTATGTTTAAAGCATTCACTGTCTGGGAATATCCAATTCTAATGGCAGAAACAAATAAGCTGTTGCACGTCTCAGCCGTGTTTCCACTAGTCTCACTAGTCAGACCAAAATAATAATAAAAAACTTTTTTTTCGAAAATTTGGAGAGAGCAAAAAAAGTACCTGATTATGGTCTGATTCCACTCGCGCAGCAAAAGCCGTAGGTCGACCTTCTGGATTAGGAAATTCCCAATTGGGAAACCCTTCCTGGAGCTCAGTGAGATTATGGTGGGTTGTTTTGGCACAGAGGTGATATACTAAGGCCCTCCTGGCATGTCCTGGTACCTTTTACCAGACCCAGTTCCCTTGAAAAGTCATAAAAAGAACATCATATGCGGCTCAAAGTTCGCTCGGTCAACGCTCACGCGTCAACCAGCTCACATTGAGCCCAGGATGGCAGATTCCATACATGTTGGTGTCAAAAGCTCACGACAATAAATTAGGGATTTATTTCATGATTATTTATTTTTTCATCGGATCAACACAGATACAAAGATACTCTAAGGGCAATTTACACGCCATAATTATTTTTGCGTCGGATCAACCGGTTGCATATTCACAATTCATCTTTCAGACCTGGTTCCTAAATCGGTACCAGGAATATACTGACTTTTTAAGGTATTTGGTCTTCAAAAAAACTGTTGAACTAAAGAATTGGGGGTGTGGTGCATGTTTTAGTTTGCAATGATGTGGCTGTGCACGAAAGTCGCACGACAAGAATCTTGGTTTCTGGTAGCAGCTTAAGTAGATAAATCGAAATAAAAATACTAATAGATACCTTGGCATGCTGTCTAAACTTATGGTGACTTCAAAAGTCATAAATACACGTTGTGGCCACAGTGCAACAGTCGCAGCGGAAGGTCGACCTACGGTTATCACCTGACAAGTAAAACTAGACTATGTTTCCACGGGCCCTGGAGGTGAAAGCCCGTGCCGCGGCCGTGCCGTCAACTTCCAAAGAAAATGTGCCACGGAACGGGCACGGCACCCGTGCCACGGGTGCCATGGAACCGTGGCCATGGTCACGGCAAACAGTCCTACCCCTGTTTTTGTGCCCGCATAGCTGGTAATCAAAACTCCGAAGTTTGTGTGCTGCCATCGCTAGCATCATACGGTGTTTCGCGATGAGTACCACACCCCCCCCCCCAAAAAAAAAAAAAACAGAAGGCGGTGATGGATGCAACATATTTTATCATCTGAAGTTGGACAGGGGAATCCAAGATCACACAGCAGAGGGTACACACTCTGACAGGGTTGTCATTAACAAGTGAACTTCTCTATTGAGCTGTATATTTGAAGTACAAATTACATTCACTATCCTGGTCTTTCAGGCCCTCTAGAATACCTCCAACGACATCATAATGAAAATCTGGGTCAATTGGAGCACTATACCTACTATGGGACATGTTCTGTTGTCAGATAGTGGAAAACCGAAAATGGAACTACTGAATCATTTTGAGAGGCTTAGACAAAATCATAATACACAGGGCCCTGCGGAATTGCAGAGTGAGTTAAATTAGCCTATTTCTAGAGAGAAGCGTTGAGAATTGAGCTTGCAATTGCTGTTCTCATGAAAACTTACCACAAACAGAAAAAAAACAGCCCAGCCCCTAAGTTCTGTAGCAGACTTCTCACCCTGACATGTAAGTGTGTTTGAATTGGCTCTGTAATTGTTGCTTGAGTAGACCGTGAAGGCGGAGCGAACAGAGTCGGAATACCAGCAGATGCAGAGGGTACAAATTCCAGAAACTAATCAAATTGGTGTAAAAGCCGGACGTGCGAGCTCATAAAAAAGGAACTCAGCCATGGTCCACATGAATCAACATCCATCTGCTTCCATGGAATCCCGTGGGGACAGGCCAAAATAATTGATGACTCCCAAAAATGGCAGAAAAAAGGTAACCTCTGGGACTCGAACCCGCACGGGAAATACGGTTGTTTGTCCATGATTGCCGTGAGAAAAAGGCGTACTTGAAATAGGGCTCTACAGGACCCACTACCTAAAGTTAGTGGGCATGTCGATCGCTGCTTCACCCTTCCAGGACAAACTGGGCACAAATTATGTGCCCAGTGAACCTGAAGTCGAAGAAATACGAGGTCTTCTCGTCAACCCAAATGAAGAGCTTGCCCGAATTGACGCTCAGATTGACGAGATGGACCACGTCGTTCGCCGGCTCCGGGAGGAGCGCGCGTCCTTGCACACTATCATCGATGCACACAAAGCACTCGTTTCCCCGATGCGACGCACTCCGCAGGACATCCTCCAGGAGATTTTTATTGCCTGTATTTCGACAGCCCACAATGCTCTCATCGACCCGGACGAGGCACCGATGCTTCTGGGCCGCATCTGCAGGCATTGGAGAAGAGTTGCATACTCCACGCCGAGACTTTGGAGCTCCTTGCATATCCCGGGATTGACTATAAGCTGGGATGCGCCTGATCCACCGCCCCATGTCGAACACAAGCTGGAATCGTTTATAAAGGCGTGGTTGGACCGGTCCGGAGCGTGTCCGCTCTCCATCTCCTTCTGTCGGTCCCCTTATGTGGTTGGTACCAGCTCCCACATCGTCAACCAGTTGCGGAGAGTGTCACGCCGTATCCGACAGCTCAGACTGTACGCGCACACATTTGAATTGCAGCCCCTTCTGCTGCTGGGCGCGGAGGATCTCCCAATCCTAGAGGACATTCTCATCCTTTCAGCCACATCTGGAATCAATATGGACCATTTCACTGATGCGGCGATGTTTCGCATCCCCACGCTCCGTCGATTTTCATTGCAAGGAGAAGCCCGTGCACTCGACCTCCATCTCGGCTGGTCGCAATTGACGGAACTCAACCTCGATTCCTATGAAATCGAAGTCGATGATCACGGACCCCACGTTCCGGGTGGACTCGACGAGAACGGTGCACTTGAGGTCCTTCACAGGTGCTCTCAACTGGTTCGGTGCCGCCTCCGCCTCAATCCTATTATGGACGAACCCTTTGTCGAGCGCACGATTCATCTCCCCCTACTAGAGGTCCTCATCTTAAGGAACCCGAATGACCCGGTCCAATTTGCGAGGTGCCTAGTTATGCCGAAACTCTACTATCTGCACTTCGGCCAAACTGAGTATCGAACCTCATTTTTCGACGGATCTTTCCCCGAGCAGGAGGGACAGGGTTTGACTGCCGTTCTCAGCGGGGACATCTGCACCGCAAGAGCTGCGCTGCATGAGTTCATTTACCTCATCCCCGGTATCTCGCATCTACGCTTGCGGGGATCCGAATACAAAGGGCCCGCTCCCGTCTGGCTCAACGACGATTTCCTCTCCGATCTCACAGCAACAGCATTCCCTTCCTTGAAGCATCTGGACATGGACAAGGAGTGCTGTGCGTTCTCTGACGCTGGGCTGCTCGCGTTCATCCGCGGCCGGATGACGACGGACCATCCTTTACGGCTAGTCGATCTTGAATTCGACCGTCCGATCGAGGTCGACATATTGCCTGAACTGGAAATACATATCTCGAAAGGACTTCACGTTAATCTGCGGTACTCTTCCTTACCGCCATGGAAATTCAACGCGCGGTATGGACTCGGTGCATTCGAAGGTGTATAGGGTCTTTGAAAATGCCCGAGCTGAACAACTCTGTAAATCCGGTCAATAAATATGTATTTCTTCCATCCGCAGTTTTCAACATCCAGTTTTCGAGTGAGGCAACGTCGGTGTTGTCTAGATTTATGGCCGTAGGTCACTCTATTTTGAAATCTGCGTAGGGCGGCGCGGAGAAAAAGGCCGGAACGCGGGTTCGGTTTACCCAATAATTCGCGGGCTCCTCGAGTGCCCGTGGATTTTTTTGGCGCGCGGAGGCTTTGCGCCGCCGCAGTGATGACCTAAGCACTAGCATGATGTCACCTGCCTACGGTTACCCGTTTCCTTTTTTGGAATCCTCGCCTTTGTCGCCGACATTCTCGCGGCTCTTGTCCTTCTCTGTCTTTCTTTCTTCGTTATGTCTTCTTCCGCTTTATTCTCATTTCTCGTCCTTTCTATCCTGTGCTTCGTTGCTGCCTCGCCCACACAACGACCTTTCCGACTGGGAGCGGATCATGGCGAAGACGGAACGCTCGCAGGATGGGTCGACCCTCGCATCGGCGGTGGGCGGTTCCTAGATGTGAGTACACTGTCCCAAAGACTCGGAGTGGAGGAGAGAGCTTACACGTGGCCGCAGTACACGACTAAGACGCGCGGCGAGCCGCTCAACGTAATCATCTCCGGCGCCTCGGACCCATTCATCCTCACCGACGAGGGCTTCATCACCTATGTGAAGTCTATCGGGTACGCCAGGGAGTGCATGGGCCTTCACATGGGCCATATCCACCTTGCCAACCTCGGCGACGGCGACGGCCGCAAGCCGGAAGCTCTGCTCTTCCGCCAGCACTACCAGATGCCCGGCTGGGGGACATGCTGGGAGAGCCTTGCTGGCGGTCAACACTTCCGCGCGTGGCGCCAGAATGGGACAGAGGGCAACAGCGGAGCCTGGTTTCTTGGGTGGGTATTATCTTTCTGTTCAATTCTTGTGGCCGGGTTCGAACCCAGATCAATTCAACTTGAGCTGGGGCAGTTGAGCGGCAAGCTCCAGTTCAACTGAGCTCATGCCCTCTCCCACACTCCGTTCCCTATATTTCTTTTATTTTCTTTCTATCTTCTCCTCTTTCTTTACCCACGTGTGCCCTCCGTCTCGACTCCCGTCTTTCCCCCCTCTCTAGCTTGCCTCCCTCACACGTGCGTGCGTGCGGCGGCGCCTACCTCCCCCTTCATTTTACCTTCTTCATTCTAGTCTCGTCTCTATTTTTATCTTATTTTAATCTGCCCCGCTAAACCCCACCAACAGCGCCTCGAAGGAGGAGGACTCATCGCGCGGACACACGATCGTCGCGAATGGGTACAATCTAGGGCGCGACTGGCTGGTCGAGCAGGCGCTCAAGGGATCCGAGCTGCTACATGAACCCACGCCCGCGCCCGAAGGCTGGCCGTGGCCCGGTACAGGCGGCGAGCGCATTGAGTGGCGCGCGGAGGTTGAGTGGCGTGCGGGGATGTTGGCGCCAGGCCGGAAGGGTGCGCTTCTTCCTTCTTCCTTCCAACAAAAAAAAAACGCTAACAACTCCCGGAATGCAGGTATAAACCACGGCATCGCGCAGGACGGGCGCGTCGCGGTGCTCACCGTGTTTCGCGTGCAGAGCGACCTTGATTGATCACGCTCAACCCCGACCGCCGCCAGGCCTCACTCATTCAACACAATATCGATAACGACCATTTACGACTTAGATTTTCCTATATCTCGCATGCATGCTACACCGTATTACCACTTACATTATTTTGCTTTCCCCTCTTCCTCCTCTCCTCCTCGCCCCCATATTTCCACTCCACCTCATCGCCCGACCTCACGAACCCACGAACGACTGTAAAGACTCGACTCGACTCGGCCCACTGTACCCCGCACTGTACCTATATAAAGCTTTCGTATTATTTGTTGTACTTATATTTATGTGCTATTATCGTTTTAGATTTTTGTCCGTTTGCAGTGTATGGAGTTTGCTGTTTGGTCTCATTACCGGTGAGCCATTACCGGTGAGCCATGTTTCTGGAAATTTCAACTTGTGTTCAACTCTACCAGGCGCGAACCAAGGGGTTGGCTTCGAAGTCGCCAAGATTCTTGCCCTCCACTCTCCGTCCTACCACGTCCTCGTTGCAAGCCGTGACTCCAGCCGCGGTGCCAACGCCGTCGCTACCCTCCAGGCCCTCCCCAACATCAAGGGAACAGCCGAGCTTCTCACCCTCGACGTAACCTCAAAGGACTCCATCGCTGCCGCCATCTCCTAAGTGTCGTCGACACATGGGCGGCGCCTAGACACTCTCGTTAATAACGCCGGCATAGCCCTCCCAGGGCCGTCTGCCGACAGCGCGCGTACCACCTTCGAGACCAACGTCATCTCCTACATCGCCGTCACGGAGGCCTTCCTCCCGCTGCTCCGCAACTCCGCCGCCACCCGGCTCGTGTTCGTGTCCAGCAGCCTCGGCTCGCTGACGCACGCGTCCGACCCCAAAAGCCCCTACTACCGCTCGGAGGGCATGGAGTACCGCGCAGCCACCGCCGCACGCAACATGATCATGAATCAGTACTGGGTCCGCCTGCAGGAGGAGGAGGGCAAGAACTGGAAGGTCCACGGCGCCGATCCGGGCCTGACGGTCTCTAATCTCACCGGGGACCCGGACGGATTGCGCGCGCGGGGGGCTGTGGAGCCCGAGATTGGCGGCGAGAGGATTGCGTGTGTGGTCCGCGGGGACAGGGATGCGGATGTTGGAAGGGTCTGTGGCTTCTACGGCGTTTCCCCGTTGTACTCCTAAATTTGAACTTACACACATGAGAACTATGTATTTAATAAATTCGGGATGGGATCATAGGAGCCCAAGGCATAGTATGAATTCACGATGTACCTTCGACGTAGTACTCGGACCCACAAATTGGTGCAGGTGCGGTCTAGAATGAGCAGAACAAGTACATCAGTAACCGGCGCTTTGACCACCCAATTTGGGACACCTCGCCTGTCTAGATTATTCTTAATCGCTACAAGTTTCAAGAGCCTTGGGTTATTTGATTTGAATGGTAGGAGATATGTACAATACATGAGAGTGCCAGTGGGGAAGTAAATAAAAAGTCCTATGTATAGTACCATTAGTAGCTGGATCTCCGCTGAATCCTATTTGTATAGTCATATGCGGTAGCGAGCGCGCAAGTCTCCAGGACAACATCCACGACACGTTTTCAAACGTCAGTAACCACGGCGCAGAAATCCTGGGAGCGCCTTGATCAGTTGTTGTGCTTCGCGAGTTCAAAAACGCCATTTGACGGCCTTTGAGATCGCATTATGGAGCGGTAATACCGACACGACTGCTTCCACCAAATTGAAAACGAGGAGACAAACCCCCGTGATGCTTTAGATATAAATTATTATTAGGTATTGAAGTGGGGGAAGGAGTTTGTCTGGTTCTTACCACAATCCGACGACGGTGATGACGGAAAGGGCTCTGTAAATAATCAAGACTAGTGAAAAAAATTCAGGGACAACAGTGTCGTACCCAATCAGACAATACTCAGCGTTATCTTCGCCATCCTTTATTGAGCGAGGAACGAGGTAGATACAATAAAGCGTCTGTCAAGAGAGACTATCACCATCCTACATGATCTGTAAATGGTTATTCGGCATTGAACAAAATTACACCCCGCTCAAAGTTTGACAATTTCCACAGCAGGATGACTCTGTGGAGAGTTAGTACTCTACAAATTACTTGAACAGCAGAGGTTGCGCACAGTTTCGCCAGGATCACAAAAGCGTGCAAAGTACTGCGACTACATGTATTATCAGCAGAGGAGTAAATACATACGTACAGCCAAGCGACATCGTACCTCTTGCTCAGATTTTTGGCACGCGACGCGAGCCTACGAGATACAATTTCCTTTAGTGAGAAGCATAACATCAGTTGATTAACGCTACTAGCCTGATGACGACATGCTTCAACCCGCATTTCAACCTGAGTTCAACGAACGATCAAAATTCTGCATTTTCTCAACTATGTGTCGACCTGCCTAGCGATAAAGGAGTTCTTTCGGGCGGAAGGCGCCACACGGATCTCCCGGTTGTCCGTGCCTCCCACGGAGATATTGAGTGAACATTTGGCCAGAGGATCATCAAAGTCGAGGGACGAGGCCGAACACAATGTCTCGTGGGCCAACGTTGAATCTACGTCGACCAATGTTCTCTCCGGGTCCAACCTGTTGAACTCGTAGCTCAGTCTCGATTATTGATATTCGAGAGTAGAACGTACCCGGCATTGCGCGGTTTCTTGAACTTGCCCAAAACCCGAGTTTTCAAAAGAGACTTGAGGGAACGACACCGCTGGGTTTCGGGCTTATGCAGGCCAGATCTACTACAGACGGTGAAGAAGGATTCCTTGAAAGATCCTAGCCTCGACGAGGTAAATTCAGCGTCGCTGAGGAACGTCGGTGTTGGGTTTGGAAAGTCGTCGACGATGATAGAGGAATTCCAGGCAAACAAAGGAGTACAAGCCAAGAGCCCGGGGGTGAGGGATACGTCGACCGCCTATTGTTTATCTACCTTCATATACTAGCGTAGTGTGGCCACAATTTTTGGCAACCTCCGAGTCGGTTGAGCACAATAGGGTGTTTCATAATTAGGTTTTTGGGTCCAACTTCGACCCCAACTTCGACCCCAACTTGACCCCAACTTGGGGCAAGTTGAGGCATGAGTTGAGGCCTTGTTTGTGAAACACCCAAGTCGATAAATTCTGCCCCAACTCTGAAGTCGGGGCAGAGTTGACAGCCGCGTATCATATTGATGCCATCCACGCCCAAGCCCCGGAGTTCTCCGGAGTTGGGGCATTAAGTTGGGGCACAAGTTGGGGCAGAGTTGGATGTCGAGTCGTGGGTCTATGCACGACTTGACATCCAACTCTGCCCCAACTCTTTTTTCGTGCCTCAACTTGATGGCAAGTTGGGGTCGAAGTTGGGGCACGAGTTGAGGCTCCCAAATCTTTTTTTTTTTTTTTTTTTTTTTTTGGAGCGTTTGGAATAACGAAACGAAGTCTGCAGAAGCATTCTACGTTTGTCCGCTTGTGTTGCTGGTTTTGGGCCAGTCATGCCGGTGAGTTTTGTCCAGGAGGAAATGCCGTTACGCACAATGTTTTAACCAGTGTGGGACTCTGGCCTGTAAAAATTATCCTATACCATTCATTGGCCACATACCCACTAAAACCCCCTCTGTGAGTGTCCAATCTTCCGGCAATGAGTCCTCATCCATAAGCAACCCACTCCAAGTGTTAAGTACCACTTGTTTCTTCAATGCGAGTGGGCCAAATTTAACTTTATTCGTGAGAATACGGTCACGTCGCAAGGCTAGATTCACCGATTTCAACCATTGATTGTGGATGTTAGCCTCGGTAAGTTTTACATCTGGATTTTTTATGACTCGGTTCACGCGAAGGTTCCAGATAAGATGCCATCCCACTGATACCAATATTGCGAAAAGTCTCCCTTTTTCGGGTCTAATGGCACCATTTACTGTGTTAAATCTGACGAGATTACAACCTAAGATTAAACCCCAGTTGAGTGTTGGCCAAGACGAATATTTCTTTGACCACAGTTGTCTCGTGAGAGACCATATAATTTTTTGCTCGGGAGAATAGCATTCCAAAGCGATGTGCTCCAAAGATTCAGTCACATTACAAATATTACATGTCCCGTTTCTTTCTGAAGTGTCCATATGGAACCAATAATCACCCACTCTAAAGGTGTTGTGAATGCATTTCCACAAAAACTCCCGTGAACGTCGTTGTATTGTCGACGATCGAATTGATGTCCAAATCATCGCATCAGATGGTGTGTACCCGCAGATTTCCTCGACAGAGCAACGAATACGATCCAGATTCACAAAAGTCGATTTTCGGTGTGGTGCTGGACGTAGTGAGCGTATAATCTTAGTGAAAACTCTTTGCGACCCCCGCGATAGAAGCATTCCTGGAGACTCAAACATGAGATCAATTTCCGTGTCAATTTCAACCGTCTGGATCGGGGCATTGCTAGGGAATTTAGCAAGGTTCTCTTTCACTTTCTTGAACCGTGTTCGGGCTACTCTCTCGTTCAACATGGCTACTGTGGCCTTCAGCAGCCGGAAATTAGGATGTAGTAAGTCATTTTCATATTTGTTTCTTTCCTTCACTAATGCTCTTAGTAGGAAGTCAGAGGACGCGCAAATGAGGAGCGGAGTATGTCGTTGAGTATTCTGTAGTATCAATAGCAGTCCTCCCAAAAGTGCAGATGAAAATGTCAATGGGATGTCCGGCCTATTAAAAGTCATGGATAAAGCCATACTCTCTTGTGCAGAATCAGTTACTCGCGTGAACATAAGTTTGATCTCGGGCTCAAACTCGCCGGCATGTAAAATTTGTGGATGTAAAAAGTATGTGATCATCCTTGGCACTTCTTCATGTATGACATCTCTCCTCGCGGAGATGTTGTTCAGCGATTCATCAGAGGCAAAGATGCGAAATCCTGTTCCGAGATTTAACAGGCTAAAATCTGGGTCGAAGACCATGGGTTGATCTGTCTCTATTGGCATTTCATTCAGTTCCAGCTCGTCATTTGTCAGGGCAAGGTCTTCACAGAGGTCAGCATTTATCATAGTTGGGTTCCATTTTTGTGTAATACTATCTATCAACATTTTAGCAGTTTCGATGCATTCCCCTGGATGTTCACAGTCCAATTCCGTTCGATCTCGGACACACAATGGGCATCCACAGTTCTTTCGGCTGATTCCCGAGGGATTTAATGTGTGAGGTTTTCTCAATGTTGTGGTTCTCCGGCTTGCAATTGTAAGAGCGTCGTGAACTGTTCTAACATTATGGTTGAGCCTGAGACAATTTGCAGAATCACGTCGATTGGCTCGTTTATACTGTGTCGCATTCACCGCTGGATGCTTCCAGACCGGCATTTTCAATTTAACCCCATTGCTTATTGACAGTCCCGTGAATTTCAGGTCATATTTTCGGGCCGTCAGAATCATCCGTTTAATTTCATCTGGCAATGGAGTTTTGTTGGATATGGGAATATGGATGTCTTGCAAGAACACATTCAAGATTTGTCCCGGTCGGACATTGAGGTAGCTCTTCTCCAAAAATTTAGTCAGAATGTAATCCATAAAATAGCACCAAGTAGCGCGTTCATCTCCTTGTGCCAGGTACGATTGCAGGTTCCATAAATCAATTGCCTCGTTTCTTGCTGGGATATCCAGAATCTGCTTTCCACCGTCGGCAATATCTAGAATCATTGTCTCATGTGCAATTCTCGCTTTTTTTCCATCCCAAAGGAAGACATGCTCAGCTTTGATTAATGTGTCTTCAATGTCTCTTGGCATGCCTTGGACTCTGGTCAGATATTGGGTTCGACCCCCAATGACCATGTTGATTATGTGCCGTTTCCCCTCGAGACCGGGTGAAGTCACTTTCCACCTCTCGAGATCACTGCTAATTTTCTCAAGCACACTGGGCCACGGTGTAATATACGGCACATTATTTCCGATCCACGCCCCCAGCATGCGGCAAGTTTGACCATCTGGAATAATTCTTATTGTTTCCGCAATTGTCCCGATTCGCATCTGATTGTTGATCCGTCTCTCCTGAAGTACCTTTGCCCGATATGCGGGCCGGCCAAAAGGTAGGAGAACCGTTTTATGCTCATTAAATCTTGCTGTTGATGCTGCACACCATAGGCCCAAAATTTCCCAGAGTCGTTCCAGGGAGTTAATACATGATAAATATATTGTCGTATCATCGGCAAAGAGTGAGATGACCAGCTCTTCATTTTTTCCAGGCACTTTGATTCCCTTAAGCTCGGAATCTCTTATCAAACAAGCCAGCGGCTCAATAGCTAGGTTGAATAATAGGCATGAGAGGGGATCTCCCTGTCTAACCCCACGGACAACTATGAATGGTTCACTGATCTCTCCATTAATAATCACTACGGTCTCGGCATTAGTGTATAGGGCCTTGATTGTGTTGTAAAACTTTGGGGGGAACCCCATATGTTGAAGGACCCGTAGAAGGTATGCATGGTTTATTCTATCGTACGCCTTCTCCTGGTCCAAAGCGACTATGAGTCCATCCTCTTCTGCCGCCTCAGCATAGTCTAATTATGAAACACCCTAATGGATAGTATAGAATCGGACGGAGTCACATTGGCCACAGATGCTATGCGTCCGCGGCTGTGGGCGCGGCAATGATGCTGGTGGAGAATGATGAGCGTGAAATGCCCTATCGTTCACAAACAGAATAGTTTGTGCTATGGAGACCGAAAATGTCGCCAAATTACATAACCCGTTTTGGGTCCATTTAGGTCAAGACTATATTACTAATCTTCCGAGTCGGAGTCTGAAACTTATCAAGCCTTTCTCGTCGAGCAGCCTGAAATCTGAGCGCGTCTTACTTCCAAGATCCCGAGTCCTTCATCCGCTGCTATCATGAAATCAGACTCTGCTACTAGTGGTCCCATTTCTGGACTATGAATTTTTTAAATAATTTCAACGGAGCTGCCGTTCAGGCCGTGTGCAATCAAAATATGTTCGTGCCCGCCAAAGAAATCAGATCGCCGTCGGCAAAGGTGATCTGTTTCCGGAGGAGGGTCGCACACCCTTGACGATCCAGGGCTCGCCACACGAGCCCCAAAATTTCTTCAACCTTAAAAATCAAGATAATCCTGAAAGGATGAGAACCTGCTTATAAACTAGTACTTAGAAGTTAGTACTTAGGATTGGGCGTAAGTACTGAGTCTGCTCTGAAAATGAAGATCTGCTCCTGATAAAATATCAGAGCCCTTAAAAATAATTCTGTTTGTGACCTGCCGCTCGCCGGCCTACCACCTTCATGGTGGTAGAAAGACAGAAAGCTTATGTACCAGAAAATCGGAAGTACCCGAAGCCCATCACTGCATCATGATGCGCGGTCTACGCGGTCTACGCGACGTGTCTTTCACCTTACTTACTTTCACCATGTTCCTCGTCGATTCGCCCTTCGCAGATAGGCTGCATACAAATTATACTCCATCTGATTCTGAAATGGAACAGTTGAGAATGTTTCTCGTGGAATCGACTAACGAGTTCGCCCAACTGGATGCTCAGATCGCCGAAATGGATGTACTCATCGGGCAGCTCAGGGCGGAGCAGGCATCGCTACAAGCCAAAATCTTCGCCCATAGAGCGCTCATGTCTACAATACGACGTGTTCCCGTCGCGGCTGAGGGGGGACACCGCAAGGCTGCTGGCCTGACCGCGGCGCAGGAAGACTGCCAGACCAACGCCCGGTCGATCCTTACGGTCCTCAAAACCAACACCATGAGACCTATCAAGTCAGACAAAGCTAACAAGTCCGCGTGGGGAGAGCAGCGGCGAAAGATCAGGCCCAAGATTGGGCAACTCACTAACGAGCCGAGTGCGATCAGGGATATTGTAGGTATCTTTTCCCTTATGTACGTCCATCCGTCTGACTCCCATCTTCAGACCGATTTTATCTACGACAAAATCATGCCCCCGCAGCGCCACCCACCGATGCTCTACACCGGTCTCCTCTCCTCCCTCGGCAAGACGATCCTGCTGCAAGCGGAAACGGAAGTCACGGCGGAGAAAAAGGCCGCGATCCCACTCGCGCAGGTCGCCTTCACGCTGCTCGACCGCCTCGAGACCTTCCCGGACATCTTCTTCGCCAAGCTCGTGCAGCGCTGCGGCGGCTGGCCGATCCCGTGTGTCGTGCCCGGCGCGGACTTCGACGGGCGGCCCTGGGCGGACGACGCGGAGCGCGCCAAGATGATGGGTTACCGCCGCAGCGTCGAGGCGGACGTCGCCCGCGAGCCTATCGTGGAGTACATGAACCGCGTCGCGGGGGACATGCGGCTGTACTTCCACATCCTCCGCATCCCGCCGCAGACGCGCCCGATGCACCCGATGTTCCAGCTCCCGCGGTGCTGGACGTGGTTTGCGCGGATCATGGGTGACTACGCGCTACTCGAGTCGCCCGTGGCAGCGCAGCTCATATACAGTGCGTATTATTTCCGCTTTGCCGCCGTGCGGTTACTGACGCGCCAACAGCGGCGCTGGATGTTCTAGGGTCGCATGCGTTGGAGGTCTGGGGCCAGCAGTGGGTCAAGATGCTCGAGTTGGTCTACGAAGGCGCGACCGTGGGCTTTGCTGAGGGCAGATTTATTGGAGGGTCGAGTGGTGTGGGGACTTCTGCGCGTTCCCGGGTTCGGACGGAGGTTGAGAGAATCATGGCGGGAGCACGATAGCACCACACCCCTCATACTATTATTCTTGTACTATCCGCTGTATTTTATCAGTAGTTTTCTGGAATCGCACGGATTTTCTGTTCGAAAAATTCGGCATCTGCGGCCATCACTGTGATGCGATGTGGCGCTCATTCTGTCTCTCACCTTACTTTCACCATGTCCCTCGCCGATTCGCCCTTCGCAGATAGGCTGCATACAAATTATACTCCATCTGATCCTGAAATGGAGCAGTTGAGAGTTCTTCTCGAAGAACCGACTAACGAGCTCGCCCGAGTGGATGCTCAGATCGCTGAGATGGATGTGCTCATCGGGCAGCTCAGGGCGAAACAGGCATCGCTGCAAGCCAAAATCGTCGCTCATAGAGCGCTCATGTCTCCGATAAGACGTGCTCCCTTGGACATCCTCCAGGAAATCTTCCTAGCCTGCCTTCCGACAACTCACGACGCCCTCATCGATCCTGGGGAAGCGCCCCTCCTTCTGGGCCGTGTTTGCAAGCATTGGCGGAGCGTTGCGTACTCTACGCCGATGATCTGGAGTTCCATTCATATTCCGGCAATTCCAGGGGGGGGATCATGGAACGGGGACAGCGAGCAAAAGCTCGGAAGTTTTGTGCAGGCATGGTTAGATCGTTCCAGGGCCTGCCCGTTGTCCATTTCCCTCTCCCTCAATCCATATCGTGTCGACCCCAGGCCTCACCAACACCCTGTTATAAGCCAAATAACCCGAGGCTCTTCCCTTATCCGCCGTCTCGCCCTTTGTGTCCATGTCAGCGAGATGCAGTCGCTGCTACTTCTGGGCGTAGATGGCCTTCCACTTCTTGAAAGCCTTCACATTCAATGCCCTGCAAACCATCATTTTCCCATAAACGATTGGAATACCTTACCCATATTCCAGGTGCCGACTCTTCGACGTATCTCACTGCATGTGACGACCGACGCCCTTACCCTGCCCCTTCGATGGTCGCAGCTGACAGACCTAAATCTTGCATGTTTTCCTGGTCGGAGTACAGGCCATGATGATCCTGGGGTAGGATTAGACCAGAACGGTGCCCTGGAGCTCCTTCACAGGTGTCCGAATCTTGTTTGGTGCCGTTTATATGCAACAAACTCCGTGCCCTTTACCACTGGCCCTCCTCTCAGTCTTCCGCACCTCAAAGTTCTCATTCTCGCCCAATTTTTCGACTATGCACAGGTCATGCAGCGTCTAGTCGTGCCCAAACTGCGCTATCTCGGTGTTGGTGGGACTAGTTTAAATACTTCTGTGCAATCTGTCGACCGCTCCCCGGGTGAGCTCACTCTCGATATCAATTGCAGTGTTCACCAAGACGACATACTCGCGCTTTTGATGCTCTTTCCCGGGACCTCGCACTTCCGCATGCTGCTGGCTCCATATGAATATCCCAACGACGAGTTTCTTGCCCTCCTCGGACCAACTTCGACCGGCACGTTATGTCCAGCACTAACAGAGTTGAAACTCGGCCAATGCTCTTTTGGGGATGCCGCGCTCCTGAACTTTATTCAGGCGCGGATGACCGCTCGCCATCCTCTCAGCCAGATCGAAGCCACCTTTCCCCGCGTGATGGACGTCGATGTCGTTAAGGGAGCACAGCAGTGGATTGCGGAGGGGCTTCAGGTCAACCTCCGTTATGAACAGCCATCGTCTCGTAAATGGGAGTTTGACGCACGAGCAGGATTATCCGAAGTCACGTCCTTCTCATGAGAGCAACTCGCCATCTCAGCTGGAGGTCGAGCATTGGTTGATGTTATATAATTATACACATGTTTGTCGACGTGCTAGTGAACACCTCTCTACGAATACTGGGTCCGAACTTTCTTTTAGTTCAGCGCTCAGCCTCAAAATTCTGATTCAGACGTACCCCGGATGGAACTGTCTCTCAGTTCCCTTCACAAGAGTTCTAGTTTTGAAATATTATTCAGGGAACAACACCGTTTGGCTTGGGGCTTTGCGAGACCAGATTTGTGGAAGCCAGTCAAGTTGAAATAATCCTATTTTGATTCCTCGTTCCGGCAAGGGAAGTTCACCCTCGTCGATACACATTTTTCCGTGTTCATTCCTTGAAATGTTGGGGAGGGCCACTTCGGTTCTTCCACCCTCTTTCATACGTTGATTAGGAAAATCATCGACGACGAAGGGTCGGAAATTGAAGGGAGGTGCAGACTACTAACTGGCTTAATTTAATTAAAGGAGGACAAGTCGAGGGCGTGGAGGTGAAGCTGAGAAGGACTCGACCATTTTTGCTTATGTATTATATTATCTAACCCGCTAGTGTCGCCACACCGATACTTAAGCGCTTTCAAGTTGTTCAACTTGTGTTCAACCGAGGAAGAGCGCGACAAGGATCCGGGTGACTGTGACATCCAACGATCGCGTCTGGAAGGTCACGCGGCAGGCGCCGTGGACGTCATAGTCTGCAAACATTCGACTTGCATTCGACTGCGATTCGACTGTGCCTGACGTCAAGTTTCCACGATTCACTGTCTTATTCTACCACATGTCTCTCCGCTATCTTTCAGCTAGACTGGCCCAGCAAGTAAGCCGATTGGCGTCCTTTATTCCAGCCCTGATGAAGTTAGATCGATGATGAACTCATGAGCGCTGCCGGAGCCTTCAGCCTTGACCAGGCAAGTACTGCGCGCATGAGGATAAAACTCTGCCCGCTAAGCTTCTAGTAGCTCATGGAATTGGCGGGTCTGGCCTGCGCACAGACTCTGGCAAAGGTATACGACAACAATAGATACAATCGCGTCCTAGTGTGTTGTGGGCCCGGAAACCAGGGTATGCGAAGAAGATGTGATGTTATAAGTGCACTTGAAACCTTGCTTATTACTATGTAGGAGGAGACGGGTTGGTGGCTGCGCGTCATCTATGCAAGTAGTCTCATTACATTTTCATTGGTTCTAACTCGAATTATAGCGATGTTTGGGTACAAGCCCACAATCTACATGCCCAAGGTTGGTTTCAGTTTGTCCAGGTCTTCAGTTCTTACACCTCTATATATACAGCCCGGTTCCAAAGACATATACCAGGTACTTTAGGTGCCATCGCGCCTACAACGCCACATATTTATTTTTTTCCCCAGCGCTTACACACCCAATGCAAAAATATGAAGATTTCGACCCTTGACTCCGATGAAGAGTCTCTGCACACGGCACTGAAGTCTTCTGACGTCATTCTCGATGCCATCTTCGGATTCTCGTTCAAAGGCCCCATCCGTGCGCCCTTCGACGCTGCGCTCCCAATGCTCTCCGCATCTGGTCTTCCAATCGTCTCCGTCGACATCCCGTCTGGTTGGGACGTCGAGGCGGGGAACGAAGCCGGCGTGGGCCTGAAACCCGATGTGCTCGTCAGCTTGACCGCACCAAAGGAGGGTGTCAAGCTCTTCCGTGGACAGCACTTTCTGGGTGGCAGGTTCGTTCCCAGGTAAGTGGCCAACGCCGCTCCAGAATGTTTCCACTCCTTGATAATTTTAACAGAACCTTGGACGAACGATTCCAATTGAATCTCCCTGCGTATCCCGGGTATGAACAGATCGTCGACATTACAGAGGCAACCCAGAAGTTGTAGGATACACGATAACGCAGAATTTATTTCCTCTTCTCCGCATTTCGAGCCTCCCACTCTCTGAAAGCAATGCCCAATGCTTCCCTGTCAGCATTACCCTTCTTGTATTTGCTCCTCCACGCCTTCATATATTTGAACCACTCCTCGTCGTCCTCACCATCATCCTTCAAGTCGTCCAGCTCACCTGGATCCCCTTCTATCCCGACCTCTGGTGCTGGCCAGCTTGCCCACGCCCGTGTCTCCAAGGTCGCAGCAAGCACGGAACAGTGCAAGTTGGCACACTTGAATGTTAGTTCAATTTCCGTGTCGCTTAGAGGCCTCCTTGCCAGAGCCTCCATAAAGCCACAGACAAGTGATTTATCTTCGCCGCTAAAACCTTTGAGCGAGCCGACGGCACGGTTCATGTCTGCATTTCGTAGGACGGATACGCGCGTCCGCTCGATGTGGAGATTAGGTGTGTGGCGGTCAATTGTACGCTCGCGGAAGAACGCCGGCACAAACTCAAGACCCCCAAGAGCCCGCGGGAGATAGGGCCGTGCGTTCACGAGGAGGCACATATTAAACGTGAACATAGCACAGTCGAGGAGAATGTCCTCCCCGCGGATCGTCGTGAAGTAGATCCAGTAGTGGTCGTCGGGATCCTGTCCGCGGACGAACGAGTTTTCCGAAATGTTGAAATACGCTAGTTTATCCTGGTTCTTCACGTCAGCGGATCCGGCGGCCACGCCAAAATCTGCGATTGGAGACGATTTGTAGGTTAAACGGGTGCGTCTCTGGAGTTTTCCATCCGGAGAGGCGGCAGCGGATACTGCGGTGGTGGTGTACATCTCGGCCAGGAGCGCAAGGCAGATGGATGTCACCACCGGGAGCGTATATCCCTCACGCACAATGCGGCGAAGGAGCTTACTCCGCACCTTGTCGGACAGTGCGGTGGGCCACCACTTTGGAGATCCCAGCTGCATTGCATCGATTGGTTCGCCTAAGAGGACGAGTTTCGCGGCAGACCCGTCGGGAAATCGGGCAGGATGTGAGCCTGGGTTGGGCGAGTTGACGATAGCATGGGTCAAGGCAGGGTGAATTGGTTTATCCTCTTGTCTCATGTGGGATATATCAGCCAGGCAGGCCAGAAATGGGTAAAATGTCTCGAGATCGACTCTGCGGTCGGTTTTTCCTGGAATTTGCGAATCTTGAGTTCGTTCATTATGTTTATAAGAATCCATACCACAGATGGGCTTGTGGGTAGGCCAATCCTGCTTCTGGCATTTAGGCGAGCAGTAGGTGCGCTGCGGTCCGCTCAGTAAACTGCCAAGAGATCCTGTGGAGGATCACACTTCTCCGCAGGCCGCACACAGTCTGAGGGTTATAGTTTTGGAGCAAGCGTCGCATTTTTCCAGTTTCTTCAAGGGTAGGTAGACTTTGCGCAGTGGTGCATCCATGAGGAACATGAGGAAGAGCGAGAAGTCACGCGCACGTGTCCGTGACACAGAACACTGTTGCTTTAAAGCCTCCACGGACCACGATGGCACTGCGCGTCAAAACAATAGACGATCTGTGCCATGACCGGAAAACAAAAGACGAAGCCTACAGACTGTATGGAACCGCTCGTATCAACACTGCGGCCGGCTCAGGTTTCGATTTGGGCGAAGACAGAACCGCGTTGCCGGCTGTGTGCGCGTACATCGCCTCTCAAAAGTACGAGTTTTCTCTTAAAAAGTCTACAAAGTCTTACCTGAATGAAAAGCCTCAATAACACTGATGTTTCGATCCAAGCGGCCCAAGTCGCATCATGCCAAAAAATGGTGAAGTTCAAAAAAATATACACTCTTGTCTCCAAAGCACTCGAGGCACCCAAACGAGCTCGGCGAGAACCCCTCACGTATAAAGTTCTCCTAGGAGAATGTCCCCAGATCTCCGCACCTGCCGTAGTTGCCGCAGTTGTCGCATGGATGGAAAAGGTCGAAGTCCGGGTGCTGGAAAAGTTACAGTTGGAGGATGATGAGAATAACCAAAGCTCCGAAGACGAGATTACCTGCGCTGTCTTCACATGGGTCTGCAACCTTGTCACGGTACGTTTGTCTTCAGCGGGGTGTTCCATGGCGTTGATGAGCCCATGTCATAGCGCCAGCGTCTATTTCACGCAAAGTCCTTCGAGGACAAATACGGAACAGACACCACCAACATGCGGGAAGTTACCAAAATCATAAGAACCGTCTGTGGACATATGGAAGCTGATATTCTCCATGAGTGCGACGAGGCAGCCGCATCCAAAAAAAGTGTATCCGCCTCGCCGCGGAAATCCCCAACCAAGCCACTTCGCGCTCTGCCCTCCCGCGACTCACCCCAGAAGCGCAAGGTCGCTGATGGTCCCTCGAATATCCCCGACTCGCCGACGAAAAAGCAGAAGGGCACCTTAATCACCCTTGACGCCATCCGCGCCACTGCTTCCCCAACCAAGCCGGCTCCCGCCCCCTCAACGCCGCGAAAGGCCCAGCGCCTGCAGTCGTCGTCGCCTTCTAAGTCCCCTACGAAACGTTCCGCGGCTTCCACCCCCTCGCGGCCGGTCAAACTCCTCCCCATGCCCGTCGACGAGCCGCCGTCTTCATCAGACGAGGAAGACTACGAGCCCCCGCCGCGACGGCGCTTCCGGCCTGTATTCCGCGATCAGACGCAATGGGCCCATGCCGACCCACGCCTCGCTACGCTCGCGCACGCCGCCGCCGAATACACCAAGCGCATGATCAAGCGCTATGGGGTTCCATTCCCAGATTTGGGAGACGGGGATGTCGCCATGGACAGCGACTAAATATGCATGTCATAACAGGAGGCCAATATGTACTATACCTACTACTCGTCAATCACCCACCAACTCATAATTTATGGCCGCTCCAGAGCGGCGGCGCCTGTAATGTACGAAATATATACACCATGCATGGACGACATCAATCGCGGTACGGTACGAATGCGACGCGATGAGCTACAGGTCTATTGCAAAGTCGAGCAAAGCGAGTCGATTATAGGCCCAAAAAAGAACGAAAGGCCTGTGCTAAGCGTGAAGAAACTGGGGTCATAATGCCATGCCACTGAAGGACGCCGAGTCGGAGTCCTCCGCGGGGTCGTCGTGCTCATGCACAGTGAGGTGGTCAGGCTGCGGTGCGAAGAGTGCGGGTGCCTCGGGTGCTGCCTCAGGCGCAGTTAAAGATATGTTGGGTTCAGGTTCAGGGTGATGGTGTGGGGGCGCGGCGTCCGCTAGTGGCAGCGTATTCTCCTTCTCCGTCCCAGCCCCCTCTTCCTCCACAAGCGGGGGTTGCGGCTGTGCTTGCGGGGGCTTGGCCGCGCTGGGCGTCAACAGCGACAACGACCTCAGCGGCGACACGGGCGGGGGGATCGCCGTCGGTGGTGCCGCCGCCAGCGGCGTCGGGGGGAATACTGATGGCGACGTGATCGCCGCGGGCGACGCCATCGAGCTCAGGAACGACGGTGCCGCCGCGTGCGGGCTGTCGATCGCGGGCGGCGTCGTCACGATCGGCGGCGGCATCTCTGCGCTGTCGCGCCGCCCGATCGTCGGCAGTGTGAATTTTGACGCGCGGTTGGAGAGGAAGGAGCCAATGCCTGCACCCCACGAGGAAATCGCCGGGCGGGCGGGGGCGGGCGGAGGCGTGGTATCGATCGTCGAGTGGCGCGCGAGCAGGAGGGGCCGCGCGGTCGGCGGCGCGGGCGCAGCGTCCTCCGGCTCGGGTTTCACTTCCACCGGAGCTGGCGTGCTCGCGCGTCTATTTACATCGCCATTAGGCGGCGTCGCGTTCGAGCCCCACCGTCCGCGCACGCCCTCGACGGCTTTGAAAAAGCCCATTGAGCCCGCGGTGAGCGTGCGTGCGACGGCTTCGCGCGCAGGGGCGAGCTGCTGCTCGAGCTTGAGGTCCTGCAAGCCCTCTTGCAGGCGGAGGCCAATGTCCGCGACGACCGACGGCTTCTCGTTGCACGGGTGGCGCGGCTCGACAATGTCGAAGAGCATAGGGTCTGTCGTGCGCTCCCACACCTCGTACGCATTGGTGTGCTTGAACTCGGATATCCAGAGCGGGTTGAAGTCTTCCGTCGAGTTGGCATCGCCGCCTAGAATCCTTCTGTCAACGAACGAAACGGAATGGGGTAGTGCTGCGTACCTGCCCCGCCGGAGATGATGACACCGCTCCCTTCGCCCTTGGCCATGAAGTCGCGGTACCGAACGGACGCCAGCGCTGCCGAGATGTATTCCTCAAACTGTTGGTATCATTGAGCATTATTCATACAACTAGCAGAAGAATATACCTTGGTCCGTAGGTAGTCATCGCTGCCCTTGTACCTGATTTCCTTTGTCAGTACTCAGAAGCTAGGGGGAGCAAAGAGGCACGCACGTCATGCTCACAGGCCGCCCCTCCTCGTCGTTCCAACCATCGTTGACGTCCTTGACGATGTCGTCCATCCACTTGCGGTCCGCCGCCGTCAGACCTGCCGACCGCTCCAGCTTCGGATCGCGGAACTCCAGCACGCCCGTCTCCGTCTGTGCGCCGTGGGCTACGTTAGTCTCAATCTCACGAACAAAGACTGTCAGTCCGCACATTAACGAACAAATCGACCTCCTTGCGCTGGGTGACGATCGAGTTGGTGCTCCCGCAGAGCCAGCTCTTGGTGTCGGCAGCGACGTCGAGCTGCTGCAGGGGGAGGTACGGCTGGAAGAACGCGTCCTTGCCAAAGATGTCGAGCGGGAGACCGGTGTACGCCCTCATGCTCTTGCGGTCCGAGGTGCGGAGCGAGGTCGGGCGCGAGAGCGTCGGCGCACGGGCGGCAAGGGGCGGGGAACCGCAGTCGTCGAGCGTCTGCAGCAGGCCGGGGAGGAGCGAGACAAGCGAGTACTGGTACGTGCAGAGCCGCTCGACGGGGTGGCCGTAGAACATGATGCGCTTCTGCAGGATCAGCGCCTTGACGAGGACGAGCGTGCGCTGGCGGAAGGTGTGCACAAGCTCGCGGAGGTTCGTGCCCATGTAGAGGCCGCTCTCGGTGAGCTGCCCACGCAGCGACTGCTCGAGCGACGCGCCAAAGTCGTCCAGGATGTCCGTCTCACGAAAGTCGCGCTGATTGAAGAGCGCGGTGGTCACGACCCCGAGCTTGTCGCGTATTGGGCCAAAGATGGGCTTGGAGGCGAGGACCACGACGGCCTTTTGGACGGTCGAGCGGGTGACGTCGGGCATCTTGACGAGCAGCGCCGACGCGGCGATCTGTTGGTTGCAGGAGATGCCAAAGATTGTCGTGGGGTTAGGCCCCGAGGGGACGATATGGAAGTACGAGTAATCCTCGGCGCTCTGTCAACAGTTAACTGGCGTACATGGACATGACACCGCGCGCGACATACGAGGTGTGCGCCGTCCGGAAGGGCCAAGAACGGCAAAATCTTGACAACCTCTTCGTCCTCAAAGATGTCCCCCGACGAATACTCGATTCGGGGGCCGACCTTGGCCAGTTTCAGTAGGATAATACTTGCAAAAAGAAAGATATTTACGAGGTGATTGAAATCGACCAGCGCTATACCGAGGACGAGCGGGCGATCGCTCGGGAAGTCCAGCATCGACTCGGGGCGCGCCTTTCGAGACGAACCAGACGCGACGGATGTAATAGACTCTGTGTCGCCTCTCGGCGGTGATGGGGGATACGTGGGCATCAGACTGTCCTTCGTGTCGAGTTCTTCTAGCATTGACGGTGCTGCCGAGGTATTTGGACTCTCCGGAGGCCCCATATCGCGAGTATACATGCTAGAATCGTCCGGTTCGGAGCTCAGGTCTGTATCGAGGGTGTATGGATTGGAGGCGCGTTGCGATGGATTCTGGACGGAATTCCTTGGGGAAACAGCCGGAGAAGAGAGGGAAATCGAGCGCTGAGATGCAGTATCGCCATCGTCGTCCTCTGAGGGACTGAGGAAGCTATGGACGTCCGGAGGAGGATGGAGTTCGGATTCAAGAGACATGGTGACAGAGACTTTTTCGGACATCAATCACACTTGATGCTGCTACTACAGCCCACGCTTACACGCCACATCGCTACAGCCGACGACGGTAAAGTCTAAAATCCTCAAAATCGAAGACTGGCAGGAATTTCTGGATGCATTGAAATGCTCGAGCCAAGAACGTTTGTGATATTTCATGTGGATAACACAGCACGAGGGATCCGAAGGGAAGAGGACGAGGTGAGAGGTGTACTCTGTATTTCAAGTTCTGAACTCCTGCTAGCGAGGAGTCTATATTGTTTTCTTTCTAAACAATCCAAGGCTGGGCTGATATCCGTTTTGTTTGGCCGAACGGTTGGTGAAACCACTGAATATTTTCACTCGCTTAGATTTCTTTCCAGGTGTGAGTTTAAAAGCTTGGATCACAGTAGGCGGTTCGCTCTCGTGGCTGTCTTATGACTGGAATATTGCTGCCGGATCTGTTCACGGGAGGAGGAGGAAGATGTTCGCGGTGAATATACCGCAGCATCAGCACTCTCCGAGAACGCTGCCAGGTTGGTGACGGTTACTGTCAATGGTCTATCTCACGACATTTTTAGATCTCAAACTACTTGCCTGTACTTGCCCTGGCTCGCCAGGTAGCCGAGAACCGCTACAGATCTATATGTATCGACGGACGTTACCGAAGCCAACAGTCAAAGCTCACCATAGAGACCTACCAGCCGGAATACCGTCTCCCCGGGGGCTATCAAGAGGAACAATCGCCGGACCCGAGGTTCGAAATCTACTGAATCAATTCCTTTCGAACGGACCTTGACCTCCCCGGTGTGAATCTGTGCTGAATGCGCTGGGTTATTGCAAGGGAAGCCTGAGGACGCCAGGTTTTTTTTTCTCCCCAGATTTTCGTTTTAATTCAGCAGGCCAACGCGGATCCCTGCCCAAATGTAAGTTGCAGAAGCTTTCCTGTTCGACTTTTTAACCACCTTCGTGCACAACAGGGTTTCTAGGCGGTTAGATCGTGGGCGCATCATAACCGCCTGTCTCAGAGCCTGCAGCTCTGAGTTGCGGGAGGGCGACGCGGAACCCCGCCTTGATCTTATGACAATTTTCTTTCGCTTCAGACGCCGGTGGGACAGTTCCGTGCTAGCCTATCCCCCTCGTTACATCACTGAGGAAGGGCGACGGTTGTCATGAGTCGTGGTTTCTCAGACGTACCAATTTTGGTCTTCCGTGCCAGCCTATGCCCCTCGTTAACTCGCTTAGGAAGGCGAGGGTTATCCTGAGCTTCAGTTTTACCAGGGAGTCGTGTGGCCATCTCGAAATAATAAAGCATTGTTCTGCCAAGTCATTCTAAGTACCGCTCTAAATAGACGGCGTAAACATCCCCACCAAGTCATTCCTCTCCGGTGTTAGTCGCGATTCTCAACCCAGTCGAGGTAGACGGATTGGTCAACTGCGGACGCTCCAACGAGGAAATTCGAAATATTCGTCACTGGCTGCCATAAATCTGGTCTCCTAAAGTCCCAGCCAACGAGTGTTGTTGTCTTTTCAATGCAAGAGCTCTTGTTTTTTTTTTGGAGCGTTTGGGATAATGAAATTCAAAAGGGGAGGAGACAGTTCCATCCTGGGTACATTTCGAAATCAAATCAGAATCCGAGGCTGAGCTGGAAGAAAATTCGGATCCAGAGAGAATATACGAAGAGAGGTGTTCGATAGCACGTCGACATCCATGTGAATAATTATATAACATCGACCAGCGCTCCCCTTCCGATTGAGATGGCGAGTTGATCTCATAAGAAGGACGCGACTTCGAATAATCCTGCTCGCCCGTCGAATTCCCATTTACGGGACAACGGCCGTTCATAACGGAGGTTAACCTGAAGCCCCTCCGCAATCCACTGCTGTGCTCCCTGAATGACATCCACGTCCATCACGCGGGGAAAGGTGGCTTCGATCTGGCTGAGAGGATGGCCAGCGGTCATCCGCGCCTCAATAAAGTTCAAGAGCGCGGCATCCCCAAAAGAGCACCTGCCGAGTTTCAACTCTGTTAGCACTGGACATAACGTGCCGGTCGAAGTTGGGCCGAGGAGGGCAAGAAACCCGTCGTTGGGATATGCATCCGCATAATCGCCATATTCATATGGAGCCGGCAGCACGCGGAGGTGCGAGGTCCCAGGAAAGAGCATCAAAAGCGCGAGGATGTCGTCTTGGTGAACACTGCAATCGATCTCGAGAGTGAACTCAGCTGGGGAGCGGTCGACAGACTGCAAAGAAGTGTTTAAACTAGTCCCACCAACATCGAGATAGCGCAGTTTGGGCACGACTAAACGCGTCATGACCTGTGCATAGTCAAAAAATTCGGCGAGAATGAGAACTTTGAGGTGCGGAAGAGTGAGAGAAGGGCCAGCGGTAAAGGGCACGGAAGTTGTTGCATGGAGGCGGCACCAAACGAGATTCGGGCACCTGTGAAGGAGCTCCAGGGCACCTTTCTGGTCTAATCCTCCCCATGGTTCATCGTGGACTGTAGTCCAATCAGAGAAACACGCGAGATTTAGGTTCGTCAGCTGCGACCATCGAAGAGGCAGGGTAAGAGCATCGGCCGTCACATGCAGTGAGATCCGTTGAAGAGTCGGCACCTGGAATATGGGTAATGTATTCCAACGTGTTATGGGGTATTGATTGTCTGAAGGGCATTGGATGTGAAGACTTTCAAGAAGTGGAAGGTCATCTACGCCCAGAAGGAGCAGCGACTGCATCTCGCTGACATGAACACAAAGGTTGAGGCGGCGGATACGGGAGGAGCCTCGAGTTATTTGGCTTATAACAGGGTGTTGGTGAGGCCTGGGGTCGAAACCGTATGGATTGAGGGAGAGGGAAATGGACAAGGGGCAGGCCCTAGAACGAT
This sequence comes from Mycena galericulata, assembly GCA_029289565.1. Lineage (NCBI taxonomy): Eukaryota > Fungi > Basidiomycota > Agaricomycetes > Agaricales > Mycenaceae > Mycena > Mycena galericulata. Next base: position 682,450 of record JARKIA010000057.1, on the reverse strand, counting down.
CCAACCACGCCTGCACAAAACTTCCGAGCTTTCGCTCGAATTCCAATAGTACGTCAGACTCCTCCCCGTTCCATGATCCCGATCCTGGAATTGATGGAATATGAATGGAACTCCAGATTATCGGCGTAGAGTATGCAACGCTCCGCCAATGCTTGCAAATACGGCCCAGAAGGAGGGGCGCTTCGCCAGGATCGATGAGGGCGTCGTGAGTTGTCGGAAGGCAGGCTAGGAAGATTTCCTGAAGGATGTCCAAGGGAGCACGTCGTATTGGAGACATGAGCGCTCTATGAGCGAAGATTTTGGCTTGTAGCAAAGCCTGCTCCGCCCTGAGCTGCTCGATGAGCACATCCATCTCGGCGATCTGAGCATCCACTCGGGCGAGCTCGTTAGTCGGTTCCTGGAGAAGAGCTCTCAACTGTTCCATTTCAGAATCAGATGGAGTATAATTTGTATGCAGCCTATCTGCGAAGGGCGAATCGACGAGGGACATGGTGAAAGACAGAATAAGCGCTTGATAAGCGCCAAACAAAAATGAAATCCCATCACAGTGATGGCCGCAGATGCCGATATTTTGGCGTGAAGCACAACAGGGGGAGAATCTCAAGCGAAGTTCCTGCCTTGAACAAAAAACCTACCGAAAACTGACGCGAAGTAGTCGCGAAGTCTACCAAATAGTCAGCCCCGGCCCAGCCGACGGCTGCCGACCTGAGCATCGCCATCGCAAATTTCAATTTGAACTCCACGTGATCCTTTCTTCTTTGTACCACAACAACTTACAAGTACACTAACTGCGACGACGCGGTGCCCCACCGGGGAGCGAGTATAAACAAGTACATGTACGTTTATGTGAGCCAGGAAGAATCCATATCCGGTGTTGGTTCTCCGCTCTTTCACTGACACTCACCCCGAGCTATGCCACTCATCGACATGGCCACGACCGTCGAAATTTCATTCGAAGGACTTTCCCAGAAATACACCGCCACAAACTGGAGTCTCCCTAAACATGAGGAACCATTCGAGCCTCTTCTCACCGACGTCATCTCCGTCCCCCATTCCCTTCTCATAAATCGTGGAGGAGACAGGATTCCCAAGAAAGTTACGTTTGAGCAAGCACGCCGTTGGGGATATGAAGAGGGACATTGCGCTGTAATATACGCCCAAGCGCAATCCGTAGATGGGTTGACAAAATTCTGCCTCCACTTCATTCTGAACACGGAAGAGTCAACGCGCGATCGTCAATCAATGACATTCCAGAGCTATGTACGGCTCCTCAAGGACGCCAAATTTCACTCTCGGCATCTGGTCAAGGCCGAGGGCGTTTTCGTACCCCGTCACTACGGCATATGGCTTATGGACACCGGCGACTGGGCAGGGAAGGTGGTCTGCAGCATCACCCAGTGGTGTGGAAATCCATGGAATGAGTTGTCGCGTACCGATATGAACACCCAAGAGAACAGGTAAGCATGGTTGCATTGAATGCATGTGGTTGTAATCTTACACCTACAGAATACTCGTCGGCCGCACATTGGAGATACTGCATGATTTTCATGTTACTCACGGAGGCGTCGTGTACCCCCCTGACTTTCGACACGTGATTTTGGATGTAGACGCACCAGGGCTTTCGCGTGAAGATCTTTTGAACGGCAAAGCGCCATGCTACATCGTCGACTTCCCCGAAGCCCGCGCCCGACACGCTTGCGCACGTCGACTCCCCGTCTTACCCCTCGATGCCTATGTATATGCACAGGAAATGGGGTGCGCCGAACTCGCCAAGGTGACATACCGACTCGGATTCATGAAGCAAACGCGTAGATGTCCGTCTTTCGGGACTATTTTATCCAGCTGTACTGATGCAATGCAGTGGCGCCCGAGTGCGAGACTTACAAGGCTCTGCAGTGGTATAGCCAATACTCCAAGCGGTTTCCTCACCTCAAGCGCTCAGATTTACGACTGGCGCAACGGGCAAAGCTCTACGCGGATATGCCACGACTCTATCCCGAAGTTCACGTCTGGTTTGAAGGTCCCGAAGAGAAGATGATGATATGTGTTGACCCCGATTGGGATGAAGAGACGGTATCATCCGTGGACACGGACGACTCCCGCGCAGAGTCTATGAGTCCCGAGACGGTGTCCGACCCCCTCGACGTGGCCGTCGACAAGTTACGGCTCACCGAGTCGGAAGATCGTGTCGTCGCTTTGACCTAGGTCTCGTATGTCATCCCAGCTTCATCATATTTCGGTGTGCTGATAACATGCGCACTCTTCTATTGCACTCATTTACTTTGCATATGTTTTCAATTTGCGGCACCCACTGTATATACCACTTGGCAACTGAAACTGAAAACTAATCGCATCCATTGCCGCGCGGTCGACAAGTGTCGCGGATATGTATTTGAGAGGAGGTCATCCGCGCCTGTATGAAATTCAGGAACGCAGTATGCGAAAAAGAGCAGCCCACAAGTTCCATTTTTGTCAGCATCAAACACAACATGCCGCCCCGATGGGCAAGAAACTGATAGTTGAGCGAACCGTGCTGGTGTAGTACCCGCAGGAGTGAAATGCTGGGCGATAGCTTCAAAACTTGAAGTTCGAGGATGTGAGTAGATATTCAATGCTAATACGGACGATGTTAGTCGTGATTCTCAACCCAGTTTCACCAGCGAGATCGATGGCTTGGTCAACGGCGGACGCTCCAACGAGGAAATTGCCGAAATGTTGTTCACTGGCTGCCATAAATCCGGTCCCAACCAGCGTTGTTCCCTGAAGAGTCTTTTCAAAACCAAAGCTCTTGCGAAGGGGAGGAGACAATTCCGTCCTGGGTGCGTTTCGAAATCAAATTAGAATTTGAGGCTGAGCTAGAAGAAAGTTCGGACCCGGAGATAATATTCGGAGAGAGGTGTTCAATAACGTCGACATCCATGTGTATAATTATATAACATCAACCAACCGTCGACGTCCAACTGAGATGGCGGTTGATCTCATGAGAAGGCCGCGACTTCGGATATTCCTGCTCGTGCGTCGAATTCCCATTTACGAGACAACGGCCATTCATAATGGAGGTTGACCTGAAGCCCCTCCGCGATCCACTGCTGTGCTCCCTTAACGACATCGACGTCCATCTCGCGGGGAAAGGTGGCTTCAATCCGGCTGAGAGGATGGCCAGCGGTCATCCGTGCCTGAATAAAGTTGAGGAGCGCGGTATCCCCAAAAGAGCATCTGCCCAGTTTCAACTCTATTAGTGCTGGACATAGCGTGCCGGTTGAAGTTGGGCCGAGGCGAGCAAGAAACCCGTCGTTGGGATATGTCTCCGCATAATGAGTGGAATCATATGGAGCCAGCAGCACGCGGAGGTGCGAGATCCCAGGAAGGAGCATCAAAAGCGCGAGGATGTCGTCTCGGCGAACAATGTAATCGATCTCGAGAGTGAGCTCAGCTGACGAGTGGTCGACAGATTGCAAAGAAGTATTTAAACTAGTCTTGCCAACACCGAGATAGCGCAGTTTGGGCATGACTAGACGCTTCATGAATTTTGCGTACTCGAAAAATTCGGTGAGAATGAGAACTTTGAGGTGCGGGAGAGTGAGAGAAGGGCCAGCGGTAAGATTCCCGGGTTTTGATGCATGGAGGCGGCACCAAACGAGATTCGGGCACCTGCGAAGGAGCTCCAGGGCGCCTTTCTGGTCCAATCCTCCCTCAGGGTGGCCTGTACTCCACTCAGAGAAACACGTGAGATTTAAGTTCGTCAGCTGCGACCATCGAAGGGGCAGGGTAAGGGCATCGGCTGTCACATGCAGTGAAATACGCTGAAGTGTCGGCACTTGGAATATGGGTAATGTATTCCAACGGTTTATGGGGAAATGATTATCTTCTGAAGAGCATTGAATGTGAAGGCATTCAAGAAGTGGAAGGTCATCTACGCCCAGAAGTAGCAGCGACTGCATCTCGCTGACATGAACACAAAGGTGGAGGCGGCGGATACGGGAAGAGCCTCGAGTTATTTGGCTTATAACAGGGTGTTGTTGAAGCCTGGGCTCGAAATCGTATGGATTGAGGGAGAGGGAAATGGACAAGGGGCAGGCCTTGGAACGATCCAACCACGTTTGCACAAAACTTCCGAGCTTGCGCTCGATGCCCGATAGTACGTCAGACTCCCCGTTCCAGGATCCCGCCCCTGTAATTAGTGGAATATGAATGGAACTCCAGATCATCGGCGTAGAGTACGCGACGCTCCGCCAATGCTTGCAAATACGGCCCAGAAAGAGGGGCGCTTCGCCAGGATCGATAAGGGCGTCGTGAGTTGTCGGAAGGCAGGCTAGGAAGATTTCCTGGAGGATGTCCTCGGATACACGTCGTATTGGAGACATGAGCGCTCTATGAGCGAAGATTTTGGCTTTCAGCGATGCCTGCTCCGCCCTGAGCTGCCCGATGAGCGCATCCATCTCGGCGATCTGAGCATCCAATTGGGCGAGCTCGTTAGTCGGTTCCACGAGAAGAATTCTCAACTGCTCCATTTCAGGATCAGATGGAGTATAATTTGTATGCAGCCTATCTGCGAAGGGCGAATCGACGAGGGACATGGTGAAAGTATGAGAGACAAAATGGGCGCCACATCGCATCACAGTGATGGCCGCAGATGCCGATTTTTGGGAACGGAAAATTCGTGAAGTACAGTAGGGGGGAGACGAGTCAAGTTCCATCGTTGCTGGTCTTGAACAAAAAACCAACCGAAAACTAGCGCGAAGTCCTCATGAGCATCCTACCAAGTAGCCAGACCCGGCCGATGCCAATTTTTTTTGAACAGAAAATTTAACCGTCTAGTTTGACGAGCTCCTTCGGCAGTTCCAAGAGCGCGAAGTTGATGAGAGGCACTATAATTTGCCTGCTGTTTATCTGCGAAAGGTGAATTGGCGGTAGTTGTAGACGAGGCGCAGCGCATCATGATGCAGTGATGGGTCTCGGGTACGTCCGATTTTCTGCTGAGTACATAAGCTTTTTGTCTTCCTGCCGCCACAATAGGGCATTTCACGCTCATCATTCTCCAACAGCATCACTCCCGCGCTCACAGCCGCGGACGTATCGCCTCTGTGGCCAATGGCGTCAACCTGTGACTCCGTGGCCACAACTTCCGGCAACCTCCGAGTCGGTTGAGCACAATGGCATTGGATAGTGTGGCCACACTACGCTAGTACTATATGAAGGTACATAGATAAACAATAGACGGTAGACGTATCCCTTCTCCGGGCTCTTGGCGCATACTCCTTTGTTTGCCCGGAATTTCCTCTATCGTCGTCGATGAATTTCCAAACTAGCATACGACAGCCTAGGAAAGATGAACCGAAGTGGCACTCCCCAACACCGACGTTCCTCAGCGACGCTGAATCTACCTCGTCGAGGCCAGGATCTTTCACGGAAGAGTCCTTCTTCACCGGAGTCTGTAGTAGATCCGGTCTGCACAAGTCCGAAGCCCGTTCCCTCAAGGCTCTTTTCAAGACTCGGGTTTTGGGCAAGTTCAAGAAACAGCGCAAATCCGGGTACGTTCTACTTATTCTCGGATACCAATAATAGAGCCCGAGATACGAGTTCAATTTAAGGTTGGACCCGGAGGGAACATTGGTCGACGTAGATTCGCTGTGTTCGGCCTCGTCCCTCGACTTTGATGATCCTCTGGCCAAACACTCCCTCGACATCCCCGTGGGAGCCAAGGACAACCAGGAGATCCGTATGGCACCTTCCGCCCGAAAGAACTCCTCCATCACAAGGCAGGTCGACACACACTTGAGGAAACGCAGACATTTTGATCGTTCGTTCGTTGAACTCAGGTTGAAATGCGGGTTGAAGCATGTCTTGATCAGGCGAGCAGCGTTAATCGACCTAATGTTATGCTTCTCATGCTAAAGGAAATTGCATTTCGTATTAGGCTCGCGTCGCGTGCTAAACATCTGAGCAAGAGGTACGATTATAGTGTCGCTTGGCTGGATGTACTCCTCTGCTGATACTGGTCGCAGTATTTTTGTGATCCTGGCGAAACCGTGCGCAGCCTCTGCTGTCCAAGTTATTTTCAGAGTACTAACTCTCCACAGAGTCGTCCTGCTGTGGGAAATTGTCAAGCTGTGAGCGGGACTGCAACTTGGTTCAATGCCGAACAACCATTGACGAGATCATGTAGGCTGGTGAAGATAACGCTGGGAATAACGAAGTATTGTCTAATTGGGTACGACGCTGTCGTCCCTAAACTTTTTTAACTGGTATTGACTATTCACAGAGCCCTCTCAGTCATCACCGTCGTGGGATTGTGGTAAGAACCAAACAACCCTTTCCCCCACTTCGATACTAGTACCTAATGATGATTTATATCCAAAGCGTCACCGGGGTTTGTCTCCCCGTTTTCAATCTGGTGGAAGCGGTGGTGTCGATATTACCGCTCCCTAATGCGATCTCGACGGCCGTGAAATGTGGTTTGGACCTCGTTCTCATTCTGTGAGTGCGTTTTTAAACTCGCGTAGCCCGACAACTGAGCAAGGCGCTCCCAGGATTGCCGCACCGTGGCTGCTGACGTTTGAAATCGTGTCGTGGATGCTTTCCTAGAGACTTACGCGCTCGCTACCGCATATGACTATTCAAATAGGATCCAGCTAATCGTATTCAGAGGACTTTTCATTTACTTCCACACTCGCTACTCTCATTTATTGTACATATCTCCTACCATGCAAATCAAATAACCCAAGGCTCTTGAAACTTGTAGCGATTAAATTGATCTAGACAGGCGAGGTGTCCCAAATTGGGTGGTCAAAGCGCTGGTTACTGATGTACTTCTGCTCATTCTAGACAGCACCTCCACCATTTTGTGGACCCGAGTACTACGTCGGAGGTACATCTTGAGTTCATACTCGACCTTGGGCTGCCCCTGCAATCCTATAATTCTATCCCGAATTTATGAAATACATAGTTTAACTCACCCTCCTCTGTAACACCTTGCCAAAAAAATACCTAGGCCTACCACGGGGAAACTCCGTAGAAGCCACAGACCCTTCCAACATCCGCATCCCTGTCCCCGCGGACCACGCACGCAATCCTCTCGCCGCCAACCTCGGGCTCCACAGCGCCCCGCGCGCGCAATTTGTCCGCATCCCCGGTTAAATTAGTGGCCGTCAGGCCCGGATCGGCACCGTGGACCTTCCAGTTCTTGCCCTCCTCCTGCTGCAGGCGGACCCAGTACTGATTCATGATCATGTTGCGTGCGGCGGTGGCGGCGCGGTACTCCATGCCGTCCGGGCGGTAGTAAGGGCTTTTGGGATCGGACGCGTGCGTCAATGAGCCGAGGCTGCTGGACACAAACACGAGCCGGGGGGCGGCCGAGTTGCGGAGCAGCGGGAGGAAGGCCTCGGTGACGGCGATGTAGGAGACGACGTTGGTCTCGAAGATGGTACGCGCGCTGTCGGCGGACGGCCCGGGAAGGACTATGCCAGCGTTGTTAACGAGAGTGTCTAGGCGCCCATGTGTGGACGAGACTTGGGAAACGGCGGCAGCGATGGAGTCCTTTGAGGTTACGTCGAGGGTGAGAAGTTCGGCGGTTCCCTTTATGTTGGGGAGGGCCTGAAGGGTAGCGACGGCGTTGGCACCTCGGCTGGGGTCACGGCTTGCGACGAGGACGTGGTAGGACGGAGAGTGGAGGACAAGTATCTTGGCGACTTCGAAGCCGACCCCTTGGTTCGCGCCTGATCAAAAAGGCAGAGTTGAACACAAGTTGAAATTTCGAGAAACATGGCTCACCGGTAATGAGAACGATGGATTTGTCGGACATTGTGGGTAGAGATAACGACAGCTTAAGTTGTCGAACTCGATCCACCGATACTTATAGGACTAACTTTGTCACCGCGTTCACATCAGTTTCGGTTAGTTTGCCGTTCAAGACCAATCACGCTGAGATGTACTGATCCACCTCTGCGCTACCGTCCTTCCGTTTGTTTTCCGTGAAGACGTGGCTGAAAAGTCAGAAATCGGCTGAGGGCAAATAGCAAACATGCAAGAAAGCGGCATTTGCAGCCATCGTTGTGATGTGATTGGATTGATGATCCGTTGGGCGCTTTTTCGGCTTTCACCGTGACCTCGAAATCTCGTTGGAACTTGAAAACGTAGCGTTAGAACTTGAAATCGAGGAGAGTTAAGACAAATATGAACTGGGGTGTGTAGGCTCCAGATTCCCCTTTCACGGATTTGGTACTGAAGAAGGTTTCGGTATCAGGCCGGGATGTCGCGGTATTCCAGAAAACTACTGATAAAATACAGCGGATAGTACAAGGATAGTAGAATGAGGGATGTGGTGCTATCGTGCCCCCGCCATGATTCTCTCAACCTCCGTCCGAACCCGTGAACGCGCAGAAGTCCCCACGCCACTCGACCCTCCAATAAATCTGCCCTCAGCAAAGCCCACGGTCGCGCCTTCGTAGATCAACTCGAGCATCTTGACCCACTGCTGGCCCCAGACCTCCAACGCATGCGACCCCAGAACATCCAGCGCCGCTGTTGACGCGTCAGTAGCTACACGGCGGCAAAGTGTAAATGATACGCACTATATATGAGCTGCGCCGCCACGGGCGACTCGAGCAGCGCGTAGTCGCCCATGATCCGCGCGAACCACGTCCAGCACCGCGGGAGCTGGAACATCGGGTGCATCGGGCGCGTCTGCGGCGGGATGCGGAGGATGTGGAAGTACAGCCGCATGTCCCCCGCGACGCGGTTCATGTACTCCACGATAGGCTCGCGGACGACGTCCGCCTCGACGCTCCGGCGGTAACCCATCATCTTGGCGCGCTCCGCGTCGTCCGCCCAGGACCGCCCGTCGAAGTCCGCGCCGGGCACGACACACGGGATCGGCCAGCCGCCGCAGCGCTGCACGAGCTTGGCGAAGAAGATGTCCGGGAAAGTCTCGAGGCGGTCGAGTAGCGTGAAGGCGACTTGCGCGAGTGGGATCGCGGCCTTTTTCTCCGCCGTGACTTCCGTTTCCGCTTGCAGCAGGATCGTCTTGCCGAGGGAGGAGAGGAGACCGGTATAGAGCATCGGTGGGTGGCGCTGCGGGGGCATGATTTTGTCGTAGATAAAATCGGTCTGAAGATGCGAGTCAGACGGATGGACATGCACAATGGAAAAGATACCTACGATATCCCTGATCGCGCTCGGTTCGTTAGTGAGTTGCCCAATCTTGGGCGTGATCTTTCGCCGCTGCTCTCCCCACGCGGACTTGTTAGCCTTGTCTGACTTGATAGGTCTCATGGTGTTGGTTTTGAGGGCCGTAAGGATCGACCGGGCGTTGGCCCAGTCTTCCTGCGCCGTGGTCAGGCCAGCAGCCTTGCGGTGTCCCCCTTCAGCCGCGAGACGCTCCGCCTTATCCTTCTCGTCCTGTATTCGCTGCTTTTCCTCGTCCTCCTGTTTCTTCTCCTCTTCTATCCGCCGCCGCTCCTCGTCTTCGATGGCCTTGCGCTTGTCCTCCTCCTCCTTGCGCCGCTTCTCCTCCAGCTGCCGTTTCTGCATCTCCTCCTCCTGCCTCTTCCGCTCCTCCTGTTCTCGGACCTTCCGTTCCGCCTCGAGCCGGGCGCGCACCTTGTCCTCCTCAAGCTGGATAACGGAGTCTATCCGCTGCCACAGAATCTTGTCCCGCTCCTGCCAGCCTTGCCGCAGCTTGTCCTCCTCTTTCTGCTGCTGCAGCTTGAGCGAATTGAGTTGCGCTTGGACTTCCGCCATCTGTCGCGCGTGAAGAGCAGCTAGCCGCCGGGACTCTTGCATCCGCGCCTGGTCCAATTCATCGTGAATCTGGAGCTGAATTGCCGTCTGTTTTTTCCGGGCAATGCGCTGGATTGAGGAGAATTCAGTTTGCTTGCAAGAAGTCCGATTAGATGGAGGCCCGCACGAATGCATCTTTACGCGTCTGTTTCTCCCACTCCTCGTACGGGTCGTGATGCCGCGTGCGGAGGCGTATTGCGGCGACGGTCTCTTCGATTTGACGTTGCTCCGCAATAGTCTTTATCTTTGCGCGCGGCTTTCTGTTGTTCCGCACGTTAGCGACATGTTCACTGTGATCTGAGGGGCGTACATCGATGGTTGTGGCACCTCGGACTCCGACGCATAACAGAACGAGTCGTCCGAGTCAGGGCCCTCTGATTCTGAAGAATCCGAGTCTTCCGAGTCTAAAAGACCAAATGTCGATTGACTCCGCCGTTGTTCCCTACAAAGTATCAGTTTCGAGAAGATGGGATGGTCAGCGCACTCCTTACTGTCGAACAGGAGACGGAGACAGGGATCTCGGAACGCTGAAACGCATTGTCCGAGAGGATAGACGCTCTCAGCGCGTAGAGTAATTTTTGCGGCGTGGCAGACAGGGAGGAGTCAAACAACGCGCGTATGTAAGCAAAAACTGCTTCGCCGCGGCACAACCACACGTGAACCTGGCCTTACTTTCGTTTACCCTCTATCTTGCGCGCCACGATGAAACTGGGGATACGTGTCCTCCCTGCGCTCATTCTGGGTCTCGCAGCTCGCGCTACGGAAAATCTGGACCACTTGCGTCTCCTCGGAGCTCAGGGAGTCAATCTATGGAAACTTGAGAAAGCGGCGGCTTCCGCGGCCACGCCGAAGCTCTTCACGCAGGACGAGGGGTCTGGGTTAATCCTGGACACAGAAGATGATATTTATGGCTTCAAGGCCCAATGGTTCCGCCAGCCATTGGATCATTTCGACAAGGCTTCCAACGCGACGTTCCTCCAGCGGTATTGGGTGAACACACGTCACTACAAAACTGATGAGGGTGCCCCAGTTATCGTGCTGGATGGCGGAGAGACCAGCGGTGTGGTGTGTACGCTGCTCGATGCTGGAACATCAGCTGATGCTGCGTAGAATCGACTTTCGTTTCTAAACACCGGTTTGTGTTTCCGCCGTGCGTTAGTGATCAAGCGGGCTGTAGCTCTATTTAGGTATCGTGGAGATCCTTGCACGCAGCACGGGGGGCGTTGGTGTCGTCCTGGAACACCGGTACTACGGCAGGTTGCTCGCGTCCGAACAGCTGCTCGTTACTAATGATATCTCTAGGAGAGTCTATACCCGTTCCTGACTTCACGACGGATAATCTGAGGTATCGAACATCCTGATTGTGGGGACGCTCCTCTAAAAGGGACAAAGGTGGCTTGATAACGCCCAGTCGGCGGCAGACAGTGCCAACTTTATGGCGAATGTCAAATTCAAGGGCATCGAGGAAAACTTGACGGCCCCCAACACCCCTTGGATCTACTATGGTGTACATATATTCGTTTTTATCTCCGCTCCTCTCCTACTTACTCCAACGCTACACGTAGGGATCGTATGCTGGTGCCCGGGCCGCTCACATGAAAATTCTCTATCCCGACCTCGTCTACGGCGCCATTGCCTCCAGCGGTGTGTTCCGTGCCCTTTCCGTTTCCTTTTCCCGACTGAGCCATTAACAGCGGTTACCCACGCGTCAATTATCAACTGGGAATACATGGATATCATCCGCAATGCCGCGGACCCAATTTGCTCCCAGCATCTTGAAAACTCAATCAAGACCATTGACGCGATCCTCTCTAACGGCCGTCTAAAGGGCCCTCTCAAGAGGCTCTTTGGACTCTCAGACCTGCGCCATGACGAGGACTTTGCCTCCGTGATCGAGGTGCTCTCACCATTTACCGTTGCCCCCTTGTTTCTGAGATTTCATGCCTGTTCATAGTCGCCGCTGGGCTCCTGGCAGTCCAAATGTTGGCACCCCGATTTCGTGTCAACTACGTTCGACGATTTCTGTGCCACGCTCGACAAGCCGCCGTACGGGGCAGAAATTTCGTCCCTGAGCGAACTGCCCTATGACTCACCCAGGAGGACGATCGTCCTCCCCGGCGGCCTTGCGATCGACTTCACGATTCTCAACTACGCAGAATACATTAAAACGGTGTGTTTATCCCTTTCTGCGAGTTTGCTCATAGTGACAATGCTCCAGCATATCGTCTCGCGCTGCCCGGAGGGGTTCAGCACTGAGGAGGTCCGTTCCTGCTCCTCCGTGCCGTGGACATCTCTGACGATGGCCTCAAGTGCTTTGGTACCTACAACGATTCGAAGTACAGGGACACCGACATCGACCAGGAGTGGCGGCTCTGGCTGTTTCAAGTCTGCACCGAGGTTAGTGCTGTGGCGCCGCCGTATCCTTTGAAAATGCTCATCTTCATTCGTTCCAGTGGGGTTACTTCACCGTATGTCGATTTCCCCAAGCTATACGCCCTTCGTTGCTCACCACCGTTTACCGCAGACCGCGCCCCCGGACCCTGAGCACCCGCGGATCATCTCCAAGCTGCTCACGCTGGGCTATGAATCCAAAGTCTGCCACCAGGTCTGTCGTATGCCTCTCATAAGAGCACCGATGCTCATGCGCACCCCTCAGGCGTTCCCGCCCGGGAAACACTTCGCCGTGCCTATGCTGCCCAACGTCAGCGTGGTCAATGTCCTGGGTGACTTTGACATCGCCGCCGACCGGCTTGCACTCATCGATGGCGAAGGTACCGTACCGTGTTTCCCTTCCCTTCAGGATAGCTGCTGACTCTATGCGCAGTGGATCCGTGGCGGCCCGCCACGCCGCACAGCGACTACGCGTGGGACCGCGAGGACACGACCCTGCGGCCGTTCAAGCTGATTCCCGGTACGCCACTTCCCCGGCGTCCACCCTACTTTGCTGACTCGACCTGCTCCCCATAGGTGGCGTGCACCACTTCGACGAGTGGGGGCTGCTCAACCTCGCGGACGAGCCGCCGCAGATTCGTAAGATTCACGAGGAAATGATCTTCTTCGTTGGGGAATGGCTCAAGGACTGGAAGGCGACACACTGATCGACATTGTAGTACTGGGTCCTCCTGAAAAACCGAAATGACAAATGTATACCATATCCCACTCTAGGCTCGTCGTCGATCCCAATAGTGTTTTCGGAAGATAGTCGTTACATATGTCATATGCTCTAGATCCTTCTGAAAAGCCGAAATGCCAAATGTATACCATACTCCAATCTAGGCTAGTTGTCGATCCCAATAGTGCTTTCGGAAGATAGTCGCTTTGCTCTAGATTCGGAGTCTAGAAATACTTTTCTAGATACGGCTTGCCGCAGAACGACTACTGCACAGCTTCTTACCGCTTTTGACAGAAAGTGAATCATTTGCCGTCTGCTTATAACCAGCACACGCCTTCCCAACTCTCTGAACCGACTGAGCAGCTTTCTATACGTTAAGTAGCAAGCCATGTCCAAGAACAAGGTCCTCAAGGAGCAAGATATACCTGGGCTGGCCAAATACATCGCCTCGGACCAATGCAAGAATATTGTACTTATGGTGCGTCCTTGAGCGTGACTGGGCATTCAATTCACCCATATTGGTGCCAAGCTTGGTGCAGGTGAGTTGTCCTACATCGTTTCTGTATAGATTTCACATATTAGTCGAATTACAGGCGTGAGCACTTCCGCCGGGATTCCCGATTTTCGGTCGCCCGAGACTGGTTGGTGCTCTCCTTTCGATCCCACGTACTTACGAACCATTTCTTCATCTCAGGACTCTACGTATGCATTTTTTTCAGCTCCCTCAATAACATGGAACTGATAGTGTCGAAAAGGCTAATCTGGCGAGACTCAAACTCCCATACCCCGAGGCCGTCTTCGAGATCAATTTTTTCCGCAAGAACCCCGAGCCATGTTTGTGCTCTCGGCTCTATGCCAAGGAGCGATTTCTCTGACATTTCTTGTATGCAGTCTACACCCTTGCCCACGAGCTCTACCCAGGCAAATTCCGGCCAACTATTACGCACTCGTTCATTCGCCTCCTCGCGCAACACCATCTGCTCCACACATGCTTCACGCAGGTAAGCAGGCAATAGTAATATGATATGCCACGGTCTGAATAACGAGCTCCAGAACATCGACGTCCTCGAGAGATTAGCGGGGGTACCGGAAGACAAGATTATCGAGGCGCACGGAAGCTTCGCGAGCCAGCGTTGCATCGACTGCCGTACGCCGTTTGATGACGCGGAGATGAAACGCAAGATCCTCGCGAAGGAGACCCCCAAGTGCGCCAAGTGTCGCGGGCTCGTCAAGCCCGACATCGTGTTCTTCGGCGAGTCGGTGCGCTGCGGGTGATCCCCGCCATAACTCTGAGTTCTATAAATGATGCTCATCTGACACCGCAGCTCCCGGACAACTTTCTCCAGGCGATACCGAATGTGGCGAAGGCAGATCTGCTGATTATCATGGGGACGTCTCTGACCGTGCATCCTTTCGCGGGCCTTGCGGAGCGAACGGGGCCAAGGTGCCCACGTGTCCTCATAAATCTCGACCTGGTGGGCGGCATTGGCAGGCGACCAAACGATGTCGTGCTCCTGGGCAAATGCGACGACGTCGTGCGCAAGCTGTGCAAGGAGCTCGGGTGGGAGGGCGAGTTGTTGAAGCTGTGGGCACAGACGGAGATCAAGACGCCGTGGAATGATGATGAGCCCGAGGTTGAGGTGAGCGGCGATGTCATACCAGAAAAGGCGAACGCGGAGGACCTTGTGGAAGCGATCACAGAAGCCATTGGTCGCCAGCTCAATCTCGAGGAAGCCGAGCCCGAGTCCAAGGATGAGAACGCCGCAACGGCGACTGCTGCCTCTTCTTCCTCCAAAGAACAAGCCGACACTAAACTGACGAACGAGGATGCCCCCGAGTCATCTGCGGAACCCGACGGTGCGACAGGAAAGCTGTAGTATTCGCGACCCGCAAACATCACTGTATCTAGACATTGTAACTATATGTATACCACAGTAAAAACCTGATGAGCCACGGCACTGGCAATGGTGTATTAATTGAGGCGGAACTTGTACATACCGGGGATCAGATTTTCTGGGTCAGAAACTCAGAAACTTGCTGCAAGTTTAGTGCGCAAGGTTGAATTACGGATATTTCGTTGAGGAAATTTGTGCGGCCAGATCTCCAGTAGACTTTATAAACTTGATTTTCCCTCGTACCATGTGTGTTCTGCCACATATCCTACGTTCGTTTCCGCAGATTTGCCCTTATAAAATGCTGGGGTTCTCGACAAACTCAGCCCGGCGGTCATTGCTGCGTGGTCCCATATTGTAACAGCAGCAGTTCTATCATGTTACCCTTCCGTTACGCTGGAGATATGTGCCTCTCCTGTCTGCTTTTTAGTTTTCATACGCTGGTGAATCCTCTTCGGCGTGAATTTAATCGGACCACTGCGCTTTCCATGGGAACCGCAGCCGTGGATCACAACACGGCATAAGTTGTCCTCCGCACTGCAAGTATTTTCTCGCTCCTTGATGCGTGGGCAGGATCGGTCGGGGTTTGCTCTCCTCACAAGTCCCCTGGGCTAGAAACATCCAGACGGCATTCGAGGTGAAATGGATACATGCATCTTGGTGGTGGAACAAATCTGACGTAGTGACACGATAGTACACCGCAAAGAAAGGAACCCATGGCGGGATTACAACGCCCAGATCATTTATCGGCCAGTTGACACATGCCAGTAAGGAGTATAGACAGACAGGAAAGATGAAGATTCCGGAGAAAATATCCTTCGAATCGTTCATCGGTCGTCCTGCAGGGCGGTGCGAGGTCTTCTATACCCGTTAACTTCGCACTCGCACCGTGATGTCCTATGGCTCAGATGAGAAGTGAATCTCAGCACTTGCTAGACCGCAGTTCGGGAACGAGGACAAGTGCTTGACTTTGACAAGGTCGTGTGTCGCAAAGCGTCGGGCACCTTGGAATTTCGGTCTGTCAATGAGAGGAATACAATGATAGGGATTACAGAGAGAAGGGCTCTGGATGGGAGAGAGACTTAGAAACGGATTTCAGTAAGAGAGAGAAGCGACATTCTCAGTGGTGTTGTCATTTACTCCTTTTCATAAGTCCGATGCAGATCCGGTAGAAGATTGGCGCAATTATAATAGCGTATCGCGAGTTTGATGTATCCCAAAGGCGGCTGCTTCCAAGTACTTAGCCTTAGCACGATCCTGGGTCTTGTGGGGGCGTCCTATGAGAGTGTTCACGGAGATTTTTAAAGACCAGAAAGGTGTTCTCGCAGCCTGAGCAGGGCAAAAGTATGAGGGTGATCACAAGACCAGTTTCAAGGAGGCTGGGAGGTCCGAGGGCGGTTTCGTGGGGCCGTTCAAGTCGGGTGACTCCACGAATAGCAGGCGGCAGACATCCGAGTCCGAGTCACGGTCCGTAGTCGAAAGGCACAGCACCTCCCAGCACGCCAGAGAAAATGGTCGCGAAAGCTCAAGGCCCAGGGCGACAAGGCTGTTCAGCGTCCAGACGACTGAAGTAGCATGGAGAGTTTCCAAGCTTGAGATACATGCACCCGTAGAAATGGGGCGAAAAGAAAGGAGATGGGAGTCAGACGGCAAGGCACGAATTGGATCACTGGATGTCGTCTTTATTTGGTCGCAGCAATTAACGCGTCTTGCCTCCTACCAACACCTTCCCAACTCTCATCCTTGGGCCTATATCTCGTCAGGCTGCCACTATGCCTCGCCGTTCGCGTCATTACTCCCTCTTTTCGCCTCCAAGTCTCTCCATGTCTGAGCTTGTCAAGACGACCTTGTCTCACGATTCTACCGATATGCTCATCGACAAATGGCTCGAGCACCGCGGATATGGGCACGACGCGTACCATGACTGGTTTCGAGATGTCCGAGAGCGGAAGCACGCTGCCCACGACAAGCAGAGTATCGTATGGAATAAAGGGGATTTTGTGCCTGAGAATGTGTTTTGTCGCACAATCGACACCGGGCGTCTCATTCCCCTCGATCGCACGTGGACGACCCATCTCTATCACCACCGCTCGATGCAGGAGCGCAAGCTGCCCATGATGCCCGTCGTCTTCACCATGGTCCGTGTCTGACTTTCCTTCGAATACCGCGATATTCATCCCTCCCTTCCGCAGCTCCCGGAGCTCATGTTGCTGCGGGGAATGCACGACGCCGGCTGCGACGAAATCTTCATAATTGTCACCGATCTCAAGCGGCAGGAGATGGACGATGTCACCGCGTTCTTCAAGCTCGTGTGCCGGAATACATTCGGCCGCACCTGCAAGCCGAGCGTTGAGCGCCAGATCCAACAAGACCACATGCGCATCACCCACACCCTCGCGCGTCAGCGGCGCACCCCGTGCTTCCCGCAGATCGACCTCACCTTCCGCGCGTTACTTTACGAGAAGCGCCCGCGCTTCCTCATCCTCTTCTCGCACCAGACCACCTCTTACTCGCAGATCATCTTCACGCACCGCACGTACGTCCCCGCCGCGGACCTCTTCTTCGACTACCCCACTGGCTGCCCGAACCCGTGCTGTACAGACGACTGTGAGATGATCCGGTTCCCGCGCCACGGGCCCGACGGTGCTCAGGTGCTCGACATCAAGCGCGGCGGGCGCTACGGCAAGCGTATCCGGCGGCGGCAGATGTGCAACTGGATCGACTGCGAGGTGTCTTTCAGCGAGGACGGCGTTGCCCTGGGGAGCGACAGCGGCAGCACCGAGGAGGGCTCAGAGAGCAGCGTCGACTCGGGCCGCGCGAAGATCGTCAGCCAGACGTGCAGCAAGTGCCGCCTCGTCAAGTACTGCTCCCTTGAGCACCAACACAAGGACTGGGATGAGCACAAACGCGTGTGCGCCAAGGGTACGGCACTGGTGTAGGGTATGCGGAACGACGTTCTCTTGAAGGACTGCTGCTGCGTACTTCGCCTCACAACAGTCTTATACTTACCGCTAATATCCTGCGTTTCTCTTTGTTCTCACTCCACTGGACGCGTGCGCTGTATTGTAGCACGCTACATGTATGTCGCAATCGACTGTATTGCGTGATGGTCTATCGAAGACGCGCGATCTGGTACTAATCTGAGAGGGGCTGTACATGAACCGGAGGATATGAACGGAATCAGGGACTGCAGAACCGTGAGGGACCTCAGCCTAGGGGGCTGGGGACTTGGGCTTGAGCATGGCTCATATATGTGGCGAATGAGGGGCTCCTAGACGCATGCTCCTGTCCCTGCATAAATCTTGCCTCCTGCGTGCCCGTGTGCATTGTGTCAACAGCGGAAGTGACACGCAAGATATAGGATACGGGTAGGTCCGAGTGTTGAATCAGCATTAAGATAAGTTATATTCCGGTTTTTTGTAAATGGCACGATCGCCTTGTCTGCGCCGTCCAGCGGTCAAACAACCATTACTGCCCGCATTTTCACTACACCTTCGCCGTCTTTAAAAACTCTGCCATCTCGTCGAAATGCACCGCATACCGCGCCTCGGCGTCCTTAGCGTAATCGAACGAGTGATCCGCGCCCTCGACGACGAGCAGGCGCACCGAAACGCCCGCACGCTCGAGCTGCTTGCACATGTGCTCCGACTCGGCGGGGAGCACCGCCGTGTCGACCGACCCGTGGCAGAGGAACGTCGGGGGGAAGCGCGGCGTGATGTTGAGCTGCGGGAAGATGGCGTGGTGCCGCGGTGGGATAAGCGCCTGCATCGCGGCTTGGAGCGCCGTCGGGTCCGCAGCCAGGGCGGGATCGGCGAGGAGGGGCCGCAGCTGCGCGGAGAGGCTGGGGTCGTATTCGCCGGTGTAGTAGTCGATTGGGACGCCGAGCTGCAGTAGGAGGCGGGGGAGGGGCATGCGCGGGTTTGCGGGCCACCCGGGGGTCGGCGAGGACGCGGGGTGGTAGGCCAGCGGGGAATCGGATATCGGAGGGAGGGACATGCATCCAGGGTAAAGAAGCTCAGAGAAATTCTCTGGGTCCAGGAGCTCTCGTCCTAGGAAGAACACCTCGCTTTTCGGAGTGATATGATGAGCATTCTGTTTGATGTTCAGTTGGCAATGCGATCCGTCTGTAAGCACTAACGAGAAAATTTCCGCCTTGGCCGTACATCGATAACACTGCCTTTGGCTTAGGAGACGCGTATAATGCAGCCAAGTAAGCACATATTCCGCCCGCGCTCGATCCTGCGACCGCGATAGACGTTGCATCAATGCCGAACTTTATACCTTGGTCCGTTTTGAAAACTAGATCATCCTGGTGCAGAAATGAAAACAGATCCTTTATATCGTCTATAATGTCGTGAATGGTGGCACTGGGAAGGAGGCGATAGTCGGCAGAAATGAACACGAATCCAGCAGCAGTCATACGGGCTGTTGAATTCAAGACGAGATCTATGCATAATTAAGTGAACAGACCTTTCATCCAGGTTGGAAACCAGCAATTGCGGTTCCCCACAGTGAGGCCACCGCCATGGAAGTAACAAACAACGGGTAAACGAGGAACAGAGGGTTGTGACTGTAAGCTTGGTGGATAGTAGACATCGAGATGGATCGGAACGCCGCCGACTTTTTTGTAACAGACACCTAGGCAGTCCATGGGGGAGGAGTGAGCAAGGAATGGCCCCTACCAGTACGAATCTAGAGCTACTTGAAGGCGATCGTTGAACTGTTTTTGGATTGACATCAGGAGAGTGTATAGTTGGTATCAGGAGCTGCGGAGGGGATGATCCAATCATCATATTCTGGTCCGTTTTGATCGCCGAGGCGACATCGATTCAACAAGATTCCAAGATTCAACATTGTTTGAAGTTTTTTTACGGCCCGTGTTCCCAGGGGTTTCGATGAAAATTCTAACCAATGCAATTGCTTTCGAACCGTTTTGACACTAAAAAAAACTTAGAAAGCTACGGATAGGAGTGGTCTTCCCGAGGTAAGTAGAGGCAGAGATATAGTTTTCAATCTGTTCGTGAAGCCGATGTTATACAGTAAAAAATTGACCGCAATCTTCCCTCAACGCCATGTGTCGTTGGTGGTGTAAGTTCCCCCAGCTGGCGAAGTGAACTCGTTGTTCGGGTCCGACTCCCATTCTTCAAAGACGCCGTTGTTTTTCCTGATGTACTTGTACTGGAGACGGAAATCAGCAACGATTACTAGGAAGAGTACATGCATGCTCACTTGTATGTCGCTGGAGGCCGGAACGTTGACGGTGACTGGACAATTATTTAGCGCGCAAAACAGCAAGATTCATATAGCACATACTGGTCCAGATCGGGTAGTTGGTTGGGGACAAGATGAGTGCGGTGTCTGTCGACCAGTTTTGCAACGAGTCTGTGTTTCCAGTGATATAGATATCCTCTGCGGAAAATAGATGGTACTATTTAGAGACCGACCGGAACGAAGAGAGAAGCGTATCAAACGAACCTCCGATGAAGGTGGTTGCATCGACATTGAAGGTCACGGCGACGGTTCCAGTGCCGCCTCCGGAACCACCCCCGCTGGTCTGGCAGGTCGCAGGAACGGTAAGCCCCGCTGCACCCCACGACGGCGACGTGAAGCCCGCGCGGGCCTCGAACATGGTGACCGCCGCCGCGTAACTCCATGTGAGGTCTGCAGCGCTCAGCGGCGTACCGGTGCTGCGGCTGTATTGCTCCGCTAAACTCCCATTGGAGGGCTACGAGAAAATAAAAAGATGAGTAGGAGAAAGAAACAGCCAAAAACATATCAAACGAACCGTGTACTTGGCGTGGACTTCAAGGAATCCGTCGGCGAACGTCTGCACGGCGGCGGTGAGCGTGGTGAACGTCGATGTTGAAGCGGGGTATGTGCCGACCGCCACGGAGGGCGAGAATTGCTGGAAGAAGGCGAGGGAAGTCGCCGTAACGTTCAGGGAGCCTTGGGCTTTCCACACAATAAGGGCGTCGTACAACTGCTCGGCAATTGCAGCAGTGGTGAGATACCAGGGGTTACCGCCCTGGTAACTATCCTCCGGGTAACGGCCAGTCGCAACGGCGGCGTTGGCTGCGATTCCGCTGTTGATGGTGTAAATGGACCTAAAACTGTCGACATAGACCTTGAGGCTGGACAAAGCCCTGTCCGAGCAAGGTTGGAAAGTTGTTGCATCCTGCATCCATGTCAAACTCTACCCCGTCGATGAAGTTGCTGAAAATACGCACGCAGCCAGCAGCAGGATCGAATGTATGGATCGACGCCAATGCGGTATTGGCGTCTTTGCCGGACCGACCTCCGCCCGTGTTAGCAGTGATGTACCCGCCCGTGGGATTCCAGTATGACTGCAGGAAACACAGAATGTTGGCCGCTTGCGTCTCGTAGTTGCTCACGACCGAAGTCTGCCCAAGAGCGGTAGCGAGCGTCGCGCCCTCGCGCAAAGAACGATGCTGCACCGCGGTTGTAAAGAACGACGAAGATGAAACTTCTTCCCAGAGGTCGAAGCTAACAAAAAAAATCAGGTTGATATTAATGAAGAGCACTCCCGGTGTACGTGGTTTGGTTCCAGTCAGAGGCAACGTAGTTGAGGTCGAGCTCGATGATCGGCCAGAGGTTGGTGACGACGTTCGACACGCTTGTATTTTTTATGAGCCAGTTCGCGTACTCGATCATTGCCGTGGCGCGCAAAGCAGGGCCATCTTTCAGCGAGTTAGCACATACGCATATCACGCATCTTGTAACGCGCCTCTCTGAGGTCTAGACACAATTTTTTCAAGTCTGCGACAGCAAAACAACTTGAAAAGGCTGTTCTTACCTGCCCCACGCAGCGGTGAACGCAGTCTCGTCAATGTTGAACTACGTCAATGGACCGTTGAAAAGTTGAGTTTTTTTTAAAAAAAAGGGTACGCAATTACATGAGGCTCCCCGAGCCCGCCAGTTGACACGGTGCCGCTGGGGTTGGAAACTTGCTGTAAGATGGCTTCGGCTGCGACAAAATTCTGGATCTGCCCGAGGAGAGTGGTGTCTGCGCCCGAAGTAAACCTGAAGAAAAATGAATGAATGAAACGGAGTGCGCCGCCATTACTCACTGGTCAATGAGAGCTTTAAAGACCAGAGACGAGTCGCGCGTCCACCTGCGAATGATCATTAAATTAGTTGTAATTCATTCTAGGGTGAAGAGAATTCACGTGAAGAGGTAGTCGGGGTTCACAGTGCTGGGGCTCGCAATGACTATGCCGGACTGCGAGGCAATTGTATGAGGATTATTAACGAAAATAAACCAGATGAGCGCATACCTTGGCGCCCTCCGACTTAGCGCCATTGGCACCAATGTTGGCGAGGATGCCTGCTTTAGCAATGGGGGATTCGGTGGCAATATAGGCAGTGACCGAAGTCTGCGCCAGAACAGAGACACAGAGAGAGAGAGCGGACACAAGTAAGACACGCATATTTGGTCGAGATAGGCTGGTATGAACAGAACTTATGGGCTCTCTTTATGCAAAACCGCACATGCGCGGCGGACTGAGATGAGTAAGTACCGAGGACAAGGGGAGGGCAAAAGGACAGTGCACAATGTGGTGCCAGGCGCGTGATCTTGGCTTCTGGCGACAGTTCGGAGATGATCAGTTGGCAAAGACTAAGTTGAGCAATTTGAACTTGGGGGACGATCTGCGCTAAGCGTCAACGCATTGTGGTTTAGAGGTTCATGCGCACAATGGTCTGGCAATCTTACCAGGTTTTGCCTCACACAAAGGCATAAATATTCTGAACACTGAATCCGGCTCGGAAGCAAATTGTCGTCATACGTGCCTCGATCTTCGCACGGGGCCTTTAAAGCCTCAACCCCGATCAGGCAACGCGAAGCAGTAATCGCGCAAAAAGATCGAACAAAGCCTGGACCTATCGCTCGCATCTGAGAAGCCACTCCGGGTCCCGACTGGAGAAAAAGAATGTTAACCACGAGGACGAGGCTCCGCTAATGGCGAATGACATGTTCGGGACACAAGCTGTCGATCCCTCTTGGGATGCCGCCATGGAAGAGCGCGGAAGCCTCTTGTCGGCTCCGAGACCCGGATGACAACTATGCTCGAGGGCCGCAGCTTGGCGTCTCCTTCATTGACGGTTCGTCCGTTAACATCCGAAGATTCCACTTGTAATGTACAACAGTAACAAGTTACCGCCTCAAGATAACTTTCCTACGCCCTCGCTTCTGGGGATTTGTGGAACGAACAGTTGGTGTACCAGTTAGATCATACCCATGATCCAGTAAGCCCGTTTCAGAAAAAGAGGCAGTTGATGGACATGGAAATCCAATCCCAGTACTGGAGCACCCCACGGGCGCCCGAGCTGCCCGACTTCCGTGATTATCGAAGTTAGAAGTCTGGGGTCGAATTGAACGGCGCTGGGAACCCAGTCGCTTGAGTCGCCAAGATTTCAGAATATTGACCCCCATAACCGATGTAGAATCCTAGCGGAGTGATTTTCCCTGTCAGATGAGAGTGAAACACAAGCCAACCAAAGAGATTTGCGCCAGAGTTCAGATCTATAGATCTGTGAGACATAACAAAATTTTGGTGGAAAGATACAGCTGTATAGCACCTTTTTTTTGGTCATGCACGTACCCAGCTTCTCTCAAATCTCAATATATTGGACGACATGCCTTCCAATTCCTGTGTCAGTATTATGGGTTCATTAGCTGGCGACTCACCTCACGATGGATTGCACAATGTGGATGGGAGGAACTTGAAAGCGGCATTCGGACCGGTGGCAGTGCCGGCTCGTCCCTGCGCCATAGTTATCGAGTCTTCTTCTCTTGAGCACACATCTACTAGTATCTATCCGCTGAGAGGGCTTCATAAAAAATAAACAGGTGATTCAAAAAACTTGTTGCCCCCGTCCCCATCCCTGCATTCCTCAGCATTCCAAATTCACTCCAAACCCTGGAATAACCTCAATACTAAGGGCTCCGCATTTCCTCCTTCTAAACTGCGACGATGCACGCTTCTTTACGCCTAAACAATATCTCTCGACTTGAAGACCCTCTGAAGGTGGTCATTATTCTGCATCTTGAGTGTTTTCCTCACGCTTTTAGAAGACCCTCGCTATGTCCGCCGCGAGTGGGTCCTTGGATGATCTCCAGAAACTTTTCAGCCTCATTCGGGACTCGCCACAAGCCCAGCTTCGCCTCTTCATCCCTGCCTTTTACGCTAATCTCAATGTGGACGATATCCCGGAGCTTCTACGTCAACCGGACACCGACATGAAAAATCGCGTCTTGAGGGTCATTGTCGCGTTGGGGGCGCTATCTCATCTTCAGGAACACATGGTGTCTCGCGCGTGTGGCGAAGTATGGTCCTCAGCATGGACATGGATCCAATTCCTGGAGCAATGCGGCGAAACGGCGCCGTCTCACAGGAGATTATACCTCACGGTAATGTTCTCTCTCAGCACCGATGCGGAAACTCTTGCGACGATCATAAACACCCCTGGAGTTCGCGCCCTGTTCGCGAAGGGCTGGGTCGCCGCAGTGGACGATCTGAACTCTCCCGAGTTGTTCCATGATCTGTGCAACTATCTCATCAACTATATCGAACCCAAAGATCCACAAAACCTGAACGAGCTCATAGAAGGTGCCGGCGGCACGGCGGACGACCTTGCGTCACTCATAATCAAACACATCCGCCGAGCCATCCCATCGGAGAACCACACGGTGGACCCCGAGGATGGTTTTACTCTTCTGGCCGTCTCTGCGCTCCTCGATATAGTCGGACCTCTTTCCGCCGCACTTGCAGCACAAGGCATCGTCGGGTGCATCCTAACCGTAATCTTCGCGCTCTGCGGCCCCGCCATGGTTATGACAGAACAGATGATCCCACTCAGCATTAGTACTCTCTTTTCGCAGATATCCCAGCCCCCCGGTTTCCCCTGGGTCAAGGATGCTCTCGACAGTGGTCTTCTCCGCGCCATAGTGCTCTGTGCCAGCCGCCGCACGAGTATTATGGACATCTCGCTTTACCGCCTTTTCACCATTCTCCCCGGGTCGCTTGTGTATTACTCGGTCCTATCAAGCCTGCGAGCTGCCCTCGACGAAGTAAAAGACCTCGCCGACACGCCTGAATTCACAGGCTCCGTTCTCTTCCCGCAGTGGACCGCCTTTGTCGACCTCGCCACGGAGCGTCTCGCGGTGATGGACCGCTACGACCGCGGTGAACTCGGCGCACAGCGGGCGTGTGATAACCTCGAGGCGCGTTCCATTTCTCTGCACTTCATGCTCTCTGATTGACGAGGATGTATATAGTGTGGCGCCATCCAGCAAGAGAGCGCCCTGCTCCGCTGCACGGCCTGCCGCAGTGCGTTTTACTGCTCGCAAGCGTGCCAGACCGCCGACTGGAAAACCAGTCATCGCAAGCTGTGTGCAACGTCCGCCAACCGCCCTCATGGTGTGCCCCTCCTCCCCAGGGTATTCATCGCTTCTAACACCCCCGCAGAGGAGTGTCCGCAGCTCACGCTCCGCGACCGCGACTTCCTGCGCGTGCTGCTGCACCATGATTACGAGGCCATGCGCGGGGAGGTCCTTACGCGGCAGATCGAGTACCTTCACCGCGGCGAGCATCCGGGAATGATCTACTACGTCAAGTTCGACTACCGCATGGGACGGGCGGA
Source organism: Mycena galericulata (assembly GCA_029289565.1). Classification (NCBI taxonomy): domain Eukaryota; kingdom Fungi; phylum Basidiomycota; class Agaricomycetes; order Agaricales; family Mycenaceae; genus Mycena; species Mycena galericulata. The sequence continues at coordinate 657,007 of JARKIA010000057.1, read as the reverse complement.
GGTTGAGACGGGGCCGGCGTCGCCTGTGGGGTCGGACCAGGCGGCGCGCGTTGCGCGGAGCGGGGGGCGCATGGAGCTGCATGCGATGGTGGTGAAGGAGGGTGCCAAGCACTCGCGTGGACATATGGTGCCGCTGCGCTTGGCGGACGGGCGCGTGCAGGAGCGGATGGCGGTCATTGCAGCTAACGGGGGGAGCGTTGCGCCGGCGGTGATGGAAGAGTTGTTGGGCTTGGAGGTGGTGAGGACGCATTAAAATTAAGCATCTTTGATTTGACCAATTTTTTTCCATTGCGATCGCGCTGGAGATGATGTAGTTGTAACTGTACTTTACTTTCAGCTCATCTGTTTGACCGTTAACTCAGGGGCCAGCTCTCCATCGTCTCATCCCATCTCATCCCACTCTGGTAAAGGCCCACTCCTCTTTGCGATTCGATATTCTCCGTTCTTACTTGAGCCAATTTATTAGACAATATGCATGAATGACGCGCGAGTTAATACAGCAAAGTATATAACACATTTAAGCTACATGGATTGAGAGATACAGATCGTAGGATTACACATCGAAAGCAGAACTCTGCCAGCCCGGGGTACTCTTCTCCATCGCCGTCCTTTCGTCGACGCTGCGCCGGAACGAGCGCACCTGCCCCCTCGCCTCGCCCGTCAAACCCTGCACCTGTTTCTGTCCTTCTTTCGCCACGTCCCTCTGCTGCGTCTGATGCCCGTCTTGCCCCGCGCGCGACTCGGACGCAATGCTCTGCGACCCCGTCCCCGCCGGCCCGCGTTTCTCCCCCGGCAACACCTGCGGCTCTGCCCCCATCGCGAACCGCGCCTCGCTCTCCCCGTTCTCGTCGCCCTGCGACACCACAACGACCCCCGTCCCCGTCGCGCTGACGGCCACGCTGCGCTCCCGAATGAGCCGCCCGAGCTCCGACCACACGCCCCCCACCAGCGCCGCGCCCTGCCCCACGCCCATATCCTTGAACACCCGCGCCCTCTTCCCCGCATCCCAAGCCACCGCATCCGCGCTCTCAAGCGCCGCGCGCAACTGCGTCGTGAGCGCGCGCTGGAGCGCGCTCCGCACGCCGCGCTTGAAGACCGGCTTGAACAGCGTGAGCGCGACGGGGTGGTTGCCCTGGCGCACCCCGATCTGCACGTCCTCCGCGAGCTGTACGTCCGCGCGCTCAATGGCGTGGAACGCCTGCCGCTTTGCGCGATCCGCCGGGGGGAGGAGGCGGAGGTGGATGTCCGCGGAGAGGCCGTGCGGCGGGAGCGTGAGCGTGAGGAGGCCGGTGAAGGTGCGCGGCGCGCCCGGGGCGTGCCCGCCGTGCTTGTCTTTGTAGAAGAACGACACGTCCTTGAGGGCGAGCTGCACGGCGTGCAGGTTGATCTCCGTGCGCGTACCCGTGCCGACTCCCATGTCCGCGCTCACGCCCTCGCCAACCTTTACGTCGACATCAGTCGTGCTCCGTAGTTTGACGTGCGCGGGGCTGATCTGCAAGCTCGAAACGTCGAGATCCTCGAGCACGAGCTCGACGTCGTCGTCCACATACTCCGTGCGCGGGATGGGGAAGCCCTTCAAAAGGGCGAGCGCACGCGGCATATACACCGCGACCATGTCGCGCCAGAACCAGGGCGCCAAATCCATCTCCAAGGCCGCCTGTTTGCCCGCCTCGGCGAACCCGCGTGCGGCGTCCGCACCCAGCTGCGCGTGGGCCTCGCGCACCCGCTTGACGTCCGCGTCGCTCGCGAGCGCCGTGCCGAAGGCGCGCACGGTGTCCTGCAACTCCGCCCACGCGCGCCCCGCGTCGGTGTTCTCGTCCAGCAGCGCGCGCCCGCGCTCCTCCAAATCGCGCCGCGCCGCCGCCGACTCCTCCGAGCCCGGGTATTCCGGATCGTCCAGGCCCCGCCGTGCGTGCGCGAAGGCGCGGTCCACCCACGCTTTCACCTCCGCCTTGTGTCCGGGCTCGCGCACGGCGTTCGCGAAGCGCTGCGTCGCGCCGAGAACCGCGTCCACGGAGCTCTCTGGCTGCGCGAAGCGGTCCAGGAGCACCTTGAGGGCGGCGAGCGCCTCGCGGACGTGGTCCTGCTCCGGCGTCGGGGTGGTGTCCGCAAAGAAGGCGTCGAGGGTGAGGGGCTGGGACGCGTCGGCGTCGAGCGCTTTGTTGACCCACTTTTCCAGGGTGTCCAGGAGGGTGGAAAGCGAGTCGTGGTATTGCGGGTCGTTTTGCGCGGTTTCGCAAGCCTGCAGGAACTAAGTCGCCGCCGGGGTTCCCAATAGAGGCAATGGATAAAACACACCTTATAATAAGCGTTGTACTGCATGTCGCGCAGGCGCTCATTCGTCTGACCCGAGAGATCCTGGGCTTTCGCTTTCGTTGATTGATGTGCACCGATGGCGGTGGAGCCCGTGTCTTTCAAAGTGTCCATGCGGTTCTCGAAGGTTGCACGGGTGTCACCCTGCTCTTCGTCGAGCTGCGCCTTGTCACGGCCGAGGTTGTCGCGCTTTCCGTCCTCGACCTCCTGCTCGACGTTCCGCAGCCCCTCCTTGGTTTGTCCGGCTTGCTCCTCGACGATCTCCGCGACATCAGCAAGGCCCAGACGCGCAAAGGAGGCAAAGTCCCCGAGGAGGAAGTTGCCTTCTGAGAAGAGGCTCTGCCAGAAGAGCGTGAGCAGCGTCCGCAGCGAGGAGCGGACGGTGTCGATGTCCGACGTGATTTCCTCCTTGTTGACGTTTGGCGCGCCGACTGCGGCGTTGACGTCTCCTTCGGTGAGATGCCATATGATTTCCTGTAGCAAATTATCGCCTGGGGACAGTCAGAATTCCTATTGAATAGCTCGTGCGTGAGAAACGCACCATTTTTGTTCGAGTTGAGCGTTCGGTAAGAGTTGAGCACGTTGTGGGTATCATCGGCCAAAACGCGGCCTTGATCGCTCAATGCGGTCTCGTTGTCCCCAGACGGCTGCGCGGCGGGGAGCGCGGATTCGTTGAGCCATACGATGAAGGCATCGGTTTGTTGTGTCGACGGAAGTTTTCCTGCGTCAAGGGCAGCGGTGATAGAGACTAGCTTTTCCATGGTGAGTTTTGCCTTTGCAACGGCGTCGAGACGGCTTAAGTGGCAGAGAACTTGGAGACATGACGTCTAGGTGAACTCATCGCATGAGTTCATGCATGACGCCCAGAGAAATCTTGGTGGAGAGGGGGAATCTAGTCTTTTCCATAGCCAAGGTGTCACGAAGGATGTTGCGGAGGAGGAGAACGGCAGCGTGGAAGGAGAACGTGGTCCGAGAGTTTCGGGGTGGGGCTAGAGTTCCCGAAACAGTTAACAGGTCTGTGGTTCCAAGCTATGCTCGAGTTCCCGAAACGTATCGCGAGCTGGAGTACTAGTTGTCTGAGGAAGTCGCCAGCCGCGCATTCAAGTTGTATGGCAAGCGTGCCGGATGACCGAGGAATCATCAAAGGACTTTGGAAAGACTTCAACGGGCAAGATATAGGCTGACGGACGAAGACTACGATATTTCGCTGCACAGAGAGCTTTGTAAGTTGTTCGCTCACTGAAGATGCGCACCCTCAAGGTTTGTATGCATTATGTAGCTCCGGGGTTTTGGGCACATTTATATTTCGGGTCGTGTCGAGGTCATTGATGCAGAGCCCGTATAGTTTCTGGTCGAGGCTTTGTTCGAAAGCAGCGTCCAAGTCCCATTCCTGCTTTCGACTTGGGATGAGGAGACGAGTAAGGCAGCAGGCTGAAGCTGGCCCGGGAACGCACGACATCAAGCACGTCAACAAACATAAGCAATGCAGAGCTTGTTGATCGGGAGAGAAAAGACGCGATATGGCACGACCTGGGGTATCTGAACGCGCCAAATTCAATTCACGGGCTCTTTATATATGAATTCATATTATGGAGGTTTCATTTCGGTATTCGAGAAGACTAAAGGAGGGTTATTGGATTTATTGCAGTCGTGTATCGAATAATGTGGCTGTGCTGTGATTGTCGCGTTTTTCCTAGGCCAAGGCGGCACTGAAGGCCGCTGATGTTGCCGCCGCCGCGCCTGCGCCCTCTGCCGTCCCTGCGCTCGTTCGCAGTTCTTCCGCCTCCTCGCGCGACCAATCACCCGCCACACCCCCGAAATCCTGGGAACGCGAGCCGTCCGTGACGATCAAGCAGGAGCCCGTATCCCCGGACCGCTGCGATTTACGACGCCTACTCCCGCACCTGCGGCGGAGACCGAGTCCAAGTCGGACGCGATGCTCGCGAAGATGTCGGAGGACTCCGACTTTGCGGCGGCGCTGAAAAAGCTCTAGGAGCGCGAGCTCGAGGAGGCGAATATGTATTGCGCGATAGAAAACAAGGATGAGTGCCTGATGTGCTCCGGTTGAAGGGAGCTGTATGTATACGTTCTAGAGATGTTTATGTATCGTTTCTCATCTGTACTATGTTGTACCTGTATTATCATTAATGTTATTCTGTTCTCGATCAACTTGACCAAGTCAGGCAGTAAGGATTTGCTGGGTGCATGTCCTGCGTCCCAGGTTGAAGTTATACGTCTATGATTATGTTCCAATTTTTGTACAGTAGGCATTGCTATTACACTTCGACGAGAAAATTATGGCTATTCACTGCTTTACATAGGAGGCGCGGTGGGCACCTCCACTTTGAATCCTTTGCTCTTCCACTGGTTCTCGACCTCGATGAAACGATCGACCGAGTCCAATATCGTCTCCCTCCACGTCTTGTACGAATCAAGCTTGATCCCAAACGACTTCTCCAACGCCGTGAGGTCCAAATCAATCTTGTACGTCGGCCAGACGGGGACCTTGCTCGGGTCGGCGAGGCGGCCGCGCAGCTCGGGACGTTCCTCAGATATGTACTTGATGGCGTCCCGGAAGTTGGATTGGTACGGCGAGGCGGTGGGCACGCGCTTGGGGTGGTCCGGCGTCAGCGGGTTAAGACCGGCGATGTGGATTCGGGCCACATCGCGGATGTCCAGCACGCCCGGTGAATAGTGGTAGTTGACGTTGTCCGACCGCAGGAGCTGGTACACGAAGCCGTCGGTGGAGAAGGCAGCAAAATCAGGCTCCGGGACGATGTGCTCGAAGCCGGGCGCGAGGGGACCAAAGATCCAAGGAGGACAAACTGCAGATGTAGGATTAGTTAGATGCTAACCCGCGAGCTCAAAAGACTTACAGATGGTGATATCCATCTCAGGGTGCTTGTCTGCAAAGTCAAGTACGGCCTGTTCGCCAAACTTCTTTTCGGCAATGTAAAGAACGAAAGCGTTGCCCTCGACAGCCTGTTCTTTAGTCACTGGGACCCAATCTAAATCATGGAATGAGCCTTGAAACTGGACAGAGGAATCGAATCCTTACCATTCGGGCCGTATGCGTTCTCGGGGAAAGTCACCATCGAACCGGTAGCAACGAATTTTTTGATACCGGCTTTGTGCGCCTGCCGCAAGATGTGGAGGGATCCCTCAATTGCGCTCTGCAGTTTTGGTCGGCATCTGTAAACTGGAACGAGAATAATAAAAACGCGTACGTTTAACGCAGTCTCGCTATCAGCTCGACCAGGGATTGGCGCCGCGGTGTGGATGATTGCGCCGACACCCTTGAAGACCGCCGTGTAATCCGCCGTCGCAATGTCCGTGATTTCAACAACCTCAAACTGCGGATATTTTTCGAGGGCCTTCTTCAACAGGGGGACTTTGCGACCACGGGCAGCTCTGTGAAGTGTGTAAATTGAAATTCTCGTCATGGGACTGTAAGGCTTACCCTCGAACAGCGTAGCCTGCTTCAAGAAGTTGGTATACGACTTGGAAGCCGAGGAATCCAGAGGCACCAGTAACCTATGAGGAGAAAATTTAACGAAGAAAGTCAGTACATATGAGATTGCTACTCACAAAGACGAGAGGCTTTGATTCAGTAGACATTTCGAGTATTCAATTGGTATTGATTGACTTGCGGTAATAGAACAATGTCGGGGAGAGCGGTGAAGATGGAGCAATTAGATTCCCTGCGTTGTACTTATAAAGTCGTCTCGGACATCCAAGGTCCTTCGAAAACAGTATCTCTCTTCGGGCTTACAGTGTGAGCCCGAAGATTGCGTTACATGATCAAGGATATTCCTGGAAGATCTGTCATCAAAAGGCGCAGTTCATATTGTGAGTAGTAAGCCAGATGTAAGCTCGACAGCTTGAATGGCCGAGGAACGATAGTGAGGGATTTTGAGGATTGGCAGCTACCGCAAAACAGGAAAAGTGGTAAGGTGGGATAACAGCATTGATCGCATCAATCATCAAATCCATCAAACATATCGTATCGTGTCCCCTTTCGGCCAAGTTGAACGTGTCCAGCCGTCCCGAGCATGTCCGACCAAGGCGCACACTGAAGGCAGTCATGGAACCGAGCGTCAAGATAGGGCGTCCCCCGAGCCCGCTGATCTCCATGGTCCCGATGCCAAGAAACCGAAATTAGTTTTGCCAGCTGTGTCCTTCGGCGCCGAGGTTCTCCGTGCCATGGAAAATAATGGCGAGTCTCTGGCTGACCAAGTGAACGAATTACTCTGAAATCTCGAATCTCTGGAAGCCAAAGATACGGGGATCCTTCCATCCATTGACAGGAGTCAACCGATGGGTCCGTGTTCGCTTTCAATTGTCTGTTCTCGCTGCTGACGCGAAGCTGCAAATTCTTCAGCGTACGGAAATTCAGAGACACCCCAAGAATCCAACAACAATGCTAATGTTTGGCGTCACTGAGGTACAGGATAATATCGCGTTGCACACCTGTGAATATTATGTTCAAAATTTCCCACTGACAGGTAGGCCATCGAATTATTGCCCACATCACCGGTTTTCTGCCGTACTTGTACTATCCTATTTCAACAGAATCCAAGTCAGAGGAACTGGCCATCCTCAAGCATCAGCTCAATGTGAGGTCGTTAGTGTCCATTTTCAGCGACATACTGAAACAGGAACAGGGACAATTTGAGGAGCCTTCAGTGCACGAGATTGATATCGTTCAATCACGTATACGCTCCTCCGGACAACTTTTACCAGTTCTTGAAGATCACCGCAAATGGGGAACAGAGCCTCCAAAAGATCAAAGATAAGTATCCTCCTCGGTTCATTGTGTCCACTCCGATTGACTTGGTGGATTTTTACATGTCCTCGATCGCGATGCATTTCAGTTTCGACACTTTTTCGTCGATGCAGAGTGCGTTTTCGAGAGTCAGCTAGACAATATCTTGCATTTTATGTACGACCGCAACGTGAAGAAATCGTTTTTAGACTTCTCTGTTCTCGAAGATCCAACTTTTTTGTCGTAGATCAAACCGTTGGGCTGGGTCGAGGTACCTCGAGATAAATACAAGGCCCTATCGCCAATTAGAATTCGTCGCCCATTTTGTAATTGAAATTCAACCGTGGGAGTCACTCATTGATACACGGTTGACTAGCTGGAGCGATGTCCCCTCCATGTTCCAGCGAAATGCCGGCCTAGCGAGATACCATGGCGGATCTTGAACTTCTACATTGAAACCACCGTGCCGGAAGACAATACATTCCCAAAATACACCCAAAACGCGGTCATCCAAATAGCCAACATGTTGACACGCAGTGGCGAGCAAAGGTGACTCGGAACATGTTTGCCTATCCCTGGCGCGGGCGTGCATGCGTTTTCCGACGAACCGTCACTGCTTCTCGGACCGAGGGACTAGGACGCCTGTGCGAGAAATATCATGTTCCAATTTTTGTACCCTTACCTATTACACATCGACGAGAAATCCATGGCTGCTTTACATAGGACGCGCGGAAGGCACCTCCACTTTGAAACCCTTGCTCTTCCACTGATTCTCAACGTCAATGAAACGATCGATCGAGTCCAAGATCGTCTCCTTCCACGTCTTGTACGAATCAAGCTTGATCCCAAACGACTTCTCCAACGGCGTGAGGTCCAAATCAAGCTTGTACGATGGCCAGACGGGGACCTTGCTCGGGTCGGCGAGTCGGCCGCGCAGCTCAGGACGTTCCTCAGATATGTACTTGATGGCGTCCCGGAAGTCGGATTGGTACGGCGAGGCGGTGGGCACGCGCTTGGGGTGGTCCGGTCTCAGCGGGTTAAGACCGGCGATGTGGATTCGAGCCACATCGCGGACGTCCAGCACGCCCGGTGTAACCTGGTAGTTGACGTTGTCCGGCCGTAGGAGCTGGTACACAAAGCCGTCGGTGGAGAACGCAGCAAAATCGGGCTCCGGGACGATGTGCTCGAAGCCGGGCGCGAAGGGACCAAAGACCCATGGAGGGCAAACTGCGGATGTAAAATTAGTTAGATGTTAACCCGCGAGTTCAAAAGGCCCACATATGGTGATATCCATCTCAGGATGCTTGTACGCAAAGTCAAGTACGGCCTGTTCGCCAAACTTCTTTTCGGCTATATAAAGAACGAAAGCGTTGCCTTCCACAGCTTCTTCTTTGGTCACTGGGACCCAGTCTAGATCATGGATTAGCCTTGGACTGGACAGAAATGAATCCGAATCCTTACCATTCGGGCCGTATGCGTTCTCTGGGAACGTCACCATCGAACCGGTAGCAACGAATTTCTTGATACCGGCTTTGTGCGCCTGCCGCAAGATGTGGAGGGATCCCTCAATTGCGCTCTACAGTTTTGGTCGGCATCTGTAAACTGTAACGAGGGGGAAAAAACGCGTACGTTTAACGCAGTCTCGCTATCAGCTCGACCAGGCAGTGGCGCCGCGGTGTGGATGACCGCGCCGACACCCTTGAAGACCGCCGTGTAATCCGCCGTCGCAACGTCCGTGATTTCAACAACCTCAAACTGCGGATATTTCTCGAGGGCCTTCTTCAACAGGGGTATTTTGCGGCCACGGGCAGGCTCTGTGAACTGTGCGTAAATTAAAATTCTCGTCATGGGACTGTAAGGCTTACCCTCGAACAGCGTAGCCTGCTTCAAGAAGTTGGTATACGACTTCGAAGCCGATGAATCCAGCGGCACCAGTGACCTACGATGAGAAAAATTTTACCAAGAAACTCAGTATATGAAATGAGATGCTACTCACGAAGACGAGGGGCTTTGATTCAGTAGACATTTCGACTCGGAGTATTCGACTGGTATCGATTGACTTGCGGGCAATGGAACGATTGCGGGGAGAGCGATGAAGATGGAGCATTGGATTCCCCGCATTGGACTTATAACGTCGTCTCGGGCATCCAAGGTCTTTCGAATCCAGCTTCTCTTCTTGCTTACAGAGTAGTGCTTTACAATGATCAAGGATAGTCAATATTCTTGGAAGATCGTTATCCAAGTGCGTAGTTCGTAATGGGAGTAATCAGATGTAAGCACGCCTTGCATGGCCGAGTGACGATAGCGAGGGAACTCGACTCGGATTAGCAGCGACCGCAAAAGGATAGGTGGGAGACACCCGGACAGACCTGGGCCGGGAAACCCCCGATAACACCATTGATCGCTTCGATTATCAACCATATCGACCCTTTTAGCCCAAGCGAACGTGTTCACAAAGCCTTCTCGTCCAGTTATCGTCCCCGATCATGGCCGAAAAGACACCTTCTGTGAACAGATGTGGCAGCCAGCACATAGATCAAGCGCCCGTTGATATTTCGTCAGACGTGGAAGACAATACAGGACTCGGAAAGAAAGCGCATACCTTCATAGCAACGGTGTCGCTATCCGCACGCCCAGGAAAAAGCACTCAGGATAGATAACGTCCCAAAATCTTTCAAAGCCTCCTCGCAAGCCGCCGTTGCAACGTTGGTGATCTCGACAACTTCCAACAAGTGATATTGTCCAAGGGCCTTCTTCAATTAGGGGAGTTCCGGCTCTGGCAGCTCAGTGAAAGGAATTTAGTCGGTTATCTTTGCACTACGTAACTAACAATGTTGCTTTTCAACTATGAGAGAGACCTCTGGGAACGCGACTCATGTCCAAGTTGAAGTATTTCGAGAATTTTGTTTTTGAAACCACAAATGGTGTGGGCGAATACCAACAGCTGTTGGACATTGTCGAGATATTGAGTCGTTGATAGGCTTGAAAAAACCCATTCAATTTGTATATGGCAGCAAATTCAAGAATCGAACCGTGGGAATTTGGCAATAACTGTGTCACTGCATCATTTTGAAAATCCACTTTAAGTCGATGTAAATTCCGTGTGCGATCCAGATCCCCCCAGACCTATCCATTACCTCCCATCCCAACGTTATTTTCGGGGGCTCCATAGGATTCACATACACCACTCGCGACGCCGTCGCCGAGCCGCTATGATCTATCCTCCCTGAAGGCCTCGGACGTCCATAGGATCGACACAGCTGCACGCTACGTGACCATCAAGGAACCTAGGTGAGTCTGAGAGCCTCCTGAGTAGATCCTCCGTGCGACGCGCTAGGTCTTAGCATCGACGTACCAAGATCCTGATTTTGAGCGAGGTCGCGGGCTCGTTGGCGCCGGCGGCCGTAGACAAGTCTCTGCGCGAGAGCTATGAGCGGCTCGCTCTTGGATCTGACACGGTAAGTATCTTCGTACGCGGTGTTGTCTGGAGATGGCTACTGAAAGATTCGATGGAAGGGCTTGGTCAACGTCCTATATTGCCACGCGCCGGATCGCATGACGCCCCTGGAAGAGCAGGCGACAGGTCTCAATGCGCAATGCAAGAAAGGGCTTTTAAAGCAGGTCTGGGTCTTCTGAAGTAGTGCAACCCTGTTCCTGGCCTGTTTAACCTTTCTGCAGCTCCGTGTGTCCAATTTTCCACCCGAGATGCTCGAGCGGTTCCTCGAGATCTGTGACCGCGAACGTAAGGGATTCGTGAAGCCGACGTGTATCAGGGGCCATATAATCTCATATCCCGCGCGAGCGAGGCCACATTCTTCAGGTTCCCGATTCTGCGCCGACACGGAATTGTGTTCAACGCGTACAGGTGTCATATGCACCGACCCTGCTGACGAGCCCACTCGCAAGGGGATTCCTCACGTAGAGGTTTACGACGGGTGAGACAGAGGGGACGCACTTTGCCTGGGGGGCTTTTTGCACCCAAGCTGCCTAGGCAGTTCGACGTAACAGTGTTATTGAAGTATGATTGACGATGCCCCGATTTTATTCGGTCGCAGTCTAAGGATGTCGGCGTGGGGCTTAGACTTGATAAGTACATTTATGGGCAGATGCGATGCCAAAGTAAGGTCTGCCGTGGACAAACGCTTCAAAACCTTCGTCATTCAGATATTTCAACCGAGAGACTCACGATACATGATCTAATCGCTGGAAGATTAATTCAACTGCAGGAAAATAAAATACAGTGGAACATTTACGACGCCGGCTATGAGCCCGAAACCGTGTGCCATATAGCATCCACGGCCGCAACCACCTCTTCCGGCAATGGCCCATTCCGAATCCCCACAACGTTCTGCACCAGCTGTGCCGGCGAGCTCGCCCCGAGGATCACGCCGTCCCCGGACCCAAGGGCGGAGTGGAAACACACCCAGCGCAGGCTCACCTCGACCTTCGACACACCGGGCGCGTACGTGGCGAGCGACTCGTCCAGCGCGCGCACGGCATCGTGCATCACGGTCTTATCGAATTGCGCGCGCAGCATTGGCGCAAAAGGGCTCCCCTCAGCAAAACGCGTTCCCTCCGTGTCTCCCGAAGTGAACTTTCCCGTGAGGAATCCGCCTCCGAGGGGGCTGGTCATATTGTTCAGTGTCAGCAGAGCCCGTGCGTACGCGCGCGATGCTCACCTGTATGCGTTGAACACAATTCCGTGCCGGCGTAAAATCGGGAATAGCGTAGCTTCACTCGCTCGGGAGACGAGGTTATACTGTCCCTGATAAACGGTTGGCTTAACGAAGCCCTTGCGCTCGCAGATCTCGAAGAAGCGTTCGAGCATCTCGGGCGGAAAGTTGGACACGCCGAGCTGCAGAGAAAAGGTAAACAGTCTTTACTATATTGCTGCAGCGAGAGGACGCGCACCTGTTTGAAGAGCCCTTTTTTGTACTGTGCATCGAGACCCGCGGCCTGCTCTTCCAGTGGCGTTGTGGGATCCGGGGCGTGACAATACAACACGTTGATCGCCTGCATGACATCCAATTTCGCATCAGCGAGTCACGATTGCGCGACGGGAACGATGTCTACGACTAACTTACCGTGTCCGTTCCAAGATCGAGCCGCTCATAACTCTCCCGCAACGATTTTTCCACAGCCGCGGGTGCCAACGAGCCCGCGGCCTCGCTCAAAATCAGGATCTTGGTATCGATGGTAAAGCCCTGGCGCGCCGCGGCGGTTGCGCCTAGGAGGCGTTCGGACTCGCCGGGGTTTGCGCTTGGGTAGCGCGCGGCGGTGTCGATTCTGTGGATGTCCTGGGCCTTCAGCGCAGTGAGGAGGTCGGCGAGGGCGTCGGGGGTGGTGTATGTGCTGCCGACGGAGGCACCGCCGAAGATGAGGGTGGGAGGAGGGGATGTCATTGGGGTCGGGTTAAGTACAAAGGCGAAAGTGGGATTTTATACTAGTACCCTGAATGACCAAGAACTTGGGTCACGGATCCGGATCGGAATGAGGCTTATCAAAATTTCCCAAGCCAGTATGGGTCGCATAAGTTTTTAGCCTGCCAGTGGGTGACTACGCAATATGCGGAATGAGGAGGAGGAATCAGCGTGAAATGGAGAGTTGAAGTGTTGTATCACGCCGACTCACCTGCGGTTGTGAATCCCACGGTTCGAATCACTGGCGAGTTCCCACAAATATGTATTCCTCGGGCGGCTCGCCGACCTGGAAAGCATCGTGCAGTGCATTTACACATTGTTTCAATAAGACTGAATTCACTGCGTTCAAAATCAATCAACTTACGGTCTCAACATCTCAGGCCTCAATAGTTGACTTGATCGATAATGTAGGAACCCAGACACATCAATCTTCAACTGTTGGTTGAAAGTGGTAAAGATTCGACGGTGTGGATGTTTCAAAGACACGCAGCACGTCAAAACTAGTGGAGCCCTAGTCAGTCGAATAGGAGAATCTTCCGATCGGTAGATAATAAGGGCATGATTCGTCAGACGAGGTAGCGGGGTCATTATGCGAGCTGGAAAGCACACCTTTTATTGGAATTTCATCCAACCCTCAAAATTGAATTGTTGAGGGAAGAGGAGGAGGAGGAAAGTATATTCCTGCAGAGTGGTTACTTCAAGTCCAATTTGATCCAAGGCCAACGAAAAATCCACCTCTTATATTATTACAATAGTCTGCTGCGTCCGCATCCGCACGACCTGCGATAGTTGATAGTTCGCCCTGGGATTCCTGAATCCCATCAAGATCATCCGACCGTGTGGGGCATCGTGGATGCGGATAAATCGTGGGTCAAATAGCGCTGCTAATATAAAAAGTCCAGTGGCAGCTGGCAGTGGTATGTTGATCATTCATTCTGGACGATGGCATCACCCTCCGACGGCCAGACCTCCAGGTTTCGTAGATTTCTATCTCCCTACAGGCCGATCTTTTAGGTAGCTTCATGGAGGAAAAATTCAAGGCCTGTACCGGGAGAACGACGGCGAAAGAACAAGAGCCAATTGAAAGCGTGGAAAAAGATTGGGTGGTTGTTTGACTGTGCTTGGCGTCAACAGCGGCTTTGTTTGAAACCGATGTCCACGTCTTGTTTGAAACCCACGCCTTCACCGTCTCCCCCCATGTCTGAACAAGATAAAGATGCCCCCATGGCCGCCGCCGACACGCCCTCTGGATTGGCGGAGACGTCGACTCCGCCGCCCAAGCCCAAGGAGACCGCAGAGCTTCAAGAAAAATACCGGAAACTGAAGCGACGCTTTTTCGAGCTCGAGGAGGTCCGTGTCGTTCTGTTTTCCCCTGGCCTCTGTTGACGTTTGTCAGAAACACAAGGAAACGAGCACAGAGCTCCAGCGTTCGGGAGAGCGAAACGTGAAGATGCGGGAGGAGCGCAAGTATGTCCACCTACGCGACGACGCGCCGGATATCCGAACTGACTTTTTGGTTGGCAGCATTCTGCTGGACCGTATTATCGAGCTGGAGGCCCAGCCCGGCGTTGTTGCGGGCGTGGGCGGGCCGACATCCCCGACAGACGGCACGTCTGGGGCGTTTCCGCGCAGTCTCTTGGATTCTCGGGCGCGCACGTCCTTCACGCAGAATCTGCGTGACGCCGCCGCCGAAGACGAAGCCGACGCGGATGCTGATGCCGACATCGACCCCGCCCTCGTGACCCAGCACGTGAATTCCCCGCCGCCCGCCCCGAACGACGCGCCCGCCGCCCAGACGCGCGGGAAGATAGCCGACGCGGCCGACAACGCCGAGACCGTCCCGGCCGATACGCCCGTCTTGGTCTCCAGTACCGGAACCCGGCTGCGCATCAGGCCTGTTGGTGATGATCCCTCGGCGGATCCGGCTATTTCCCCGGCCTCCTCGTCCCACCCACCGTCTGCCGATCCCCAGCCCCGCTCCGTGTCTCCGGATAGCAGTGGTATGCCCGTTGACGACGAGAACGACCAGTCGGGCGACTACTCTCCTCCGACAAAAGGCACGAAAAGGGCCCGTGACAGCACAGACTACAACGGCGATCTTGTCGCGGTAGCTCCCGAGCCAAAAGTCCCTCGCCGCTCTTCGCGTCGCAGCGGCGGTGCCACTGCTGCCCAGACCTCTGCACCGCGTACCAGAGTCATCCAGGCCGCGACCACCAAAACGCGTGGCAAGGCTGCCGTTGCTGCTGCTTCATCACCCGGCCCCACCGCAGAAGATGACGCCCAACAGGGGTCGTCGGAAAAGCGCGCGGAGCCGTCTGCACCAGAGACTACCTCGACCAATAGCAACGGGCACAATACCCAGAACGACCCCGCCGCCGCTAGCTCGTCGTCGGCGGCCAGCCCTGCAGGAGCGCGCCAAGGCCACCTCGCCTTCAACCCGTACTTACCCTACCTCGCCCCAGGCGCGCCCATGTCGCCCGCCTCGCCGTATCCGTACGGGAACCCCTATGCGTACTACATGCCCGCTCCGATGCCCGGGGGCCCCATGCCGCCTTATATGCCGCCGCCAAATTATGCGCCGCCCCCGCAGCAGCGCCCGCCGGCGGAGGCCCCGCGTGCAGCCAAGCCGAAGCGACTCAAGGCGCACACGGTGACGAGCAAGAGCTATAGCATTCCGATGGTCCCGCGCGACAAGAAGGGAAAGCCCATGCTGCCGCTCAACGTGGGCATTATGACGGTTATTAGCCTCGGCGACGTGTGCATGCGGGAGCACTTCCACACCGAGCGGTATATCTTCCCGGTAGGATACGAGGTGACCCGGTGAGTCTCCCTCTTTTCTCCCTCCCGCATCAATCTGATGTCTTTTTTTTTTTGCCTCGCAGGCGCTACCTCTCCACGGTAGACCAAAACGCGGAGGTGGTGTACCACTGCACGATCCTCGACGGCGGGGATGGGCCCAAGTTCCAGATCATCCCCTCGGACGTGCCGGATCGCCCCGTCATCGCGGGCACCGCGACGGGCGCGTGGTCCACGATCGTCAAGCAGGCGAACGCCATCCGCCAACGGCAGCACTCCAACTCGGTGTCGGGGCCCGACTTTTTTGGGCTCGGACAGAACACGATCAAGCACCTCATCCAGGAGCTCCCGAACGCGGACCGCCTGCGGGACTATGTGTGGCAGCATTTCGTTGAGGGTGGCCCGCTGGGCGGGCGGCATGCGGCGGTCATCCCCGCGCTGCCGGAGGAGTACGACAAGGCGATGCCGGTGGGGCCGTATTACCCACCGCGGCCGAGGATCCCAGTGCGGGAGCGGGAGGAGGGGGAGGGGAGCACGAGGGGGAGTTACTACCCGCCGCATATTGTGGCACAGGCGGCAGCGAAGCAGCAGCAGCGTCCGCCTCCACAACAGCAGCAGCAGCAGCAAGGGCCGCCGCCGCCGCAGGAGTACGACGGCGGCGGAGGCGTGGGCGGGCGGCAGGTGATGCCGCCGCCTCCCGGGGGCGGAAGCTATTATCTTCCGCACACGCAGCAGCAGAGCAGCGGAGAGGCGAGCGCGGCCGCGGCGTATCCGGGGCCGCCTCCCGGCGTGCCGAATGGGAACGGGGGCAGCTCGTTCGCGAGCATCATGAATGCGTTCCCGACGCAGGGGCAGGATAGCGCGAACGGCGGTCCCGAGGGCGGGTCATGACGACTCGTTTCGGTTGGTTGATTGGTCTCGTCCTCGTCTTCGTGCCTCTGATCTCCGCTCCTCTGCTTTCGTGTCTTTTGCTGTCTGTCCTTGAGTCCCCTTTCTCTCTAATCACTCCGTTTACCCTTCCCCCAAGCCAAAATTCCTCTCGACTCGGCTGTACTGCGCTTAATACACGCCCCTACCCACCACCCTCCAGCCGACAAAAGTTTACTTGCAGCCCGTATGATACAGCCGAGTACTCGATGTCGTGATATCCAATTCAGTGTGCGTGTACGATATTATAATGGCGTGGTCTGGGCTTGTTCTCGCGTCTTTCCTTCCTTCTCTGCCCACCTCTCTTCTCTTCTTCGTCCCACCCCCATTTCTATCATCCCATTCCATCAGACTCACCAGCCCCCTGCCACCCGCGCGTGCCCCGCTCAGTGCGACACCAGGGTGCGTGCGGTCCTAGTCTCGGATCCGCATTCGAACTCGGCGGCGTCCCATGCGGGAGGAAGCGCGCGTCTTTACTACGGCGTGCGCCCGCTGCAGGGGCGCGGGGGCGAGATCGACTGGGCCCTGTTTGTAACGTCCGCCAGCGAGGATCGTGCTGGTGGGGGTACTATGCGGGGTCGATATTCTGTTCCCTTATTTATTTTTGGGACCTGGAAGAAGGGACGATGTTTGGCTGAGACGGGGGCAAGCGCTGTCCGCATGTGGAATTATCTGATAGCTTTTGTAATTCCTTACCGATGGCGGACTCGAACACTACTCAAGCCGGTGGTGAACGATAAGCATCCGCCGGATCTGGCGGATCCGGCGGACGAATCCTTTACGACAACGAATGTTCTCCAAAGCGGACCAACAGCGGTCATCATGAGATTTCTCGCGGTACTCGGTACGTAGAATATTCTAGCAAATAGGTATATAAGGAGTGAGTAGCTATAGGTGGCACTCAAGAGCTTCTAACCAGCAGCTTAAATAATCAGCTTTCGGCTAAATTGGTACCAGCATGGCGTCCTTCAAACCATCCAAGATCGTCATAATCGGCGGCACAGGCACCATCGGGACATACATTACAGCGTCGATCCTGCGCGCCAAGCCAGCGTTCCCGTCCGTCTCCCTCCTGACTTCCGCCAACACAGCCAGCACCAAGTCGGAGCTCCTCGAGAAGTGGAAGGCGCAGGGTCTTTCGGTCGTTGTGGCCGACATCTCAAAGGAGGCCGACGTATCTGCGGCATTCGCCGACGCCGACACGGTCATCTCGTGCGTCGGTCGCGGCGCCCTGCAGCTGCAGCTCGACCTGCTAAGGCTCGCCGAGGAGAGCGGGTCCGTCAAGTGGTTCTTCCCCTCCGAGTACGGCACCGACGTCGAGCACAACGACAAGAGCCCGAACGAGAAGCCGCACCAGGTGAAGCTCAAGGTGCGCAAGTATGTGCGCGAGGAGATCAAGAGGGTGAAGGTTACCTATGTCGTGACGGGGCCGTACTTTGACATGTGGGTCGATACGATGCCGGGCATCGAGCAAACGGGGGGCTTCGTGAATGCGAAGAAGGAGGCGTATTTGATTGAGGGGAGCGCCAAGATCGGGTTCTGCACCATGTGGGAGTGAGTCTCACTTTCTAATAAACCAAGGGACAAACGCTAACCCCGTCGAAAACAGTGTAGGCAAAGGCGTTGTCGCGGCGCTCACCCACCCCGAAGAATCGTTCAACAAGGCGCTCAAGGTGCAGTCGTTTGTGGTGTCGCCGGACGAGGTGTTGGCAGAGTACGAGAAGCAGTCCGGGGCCAAGTGGGCGGTGACGCGGCTGTCGCTCGACGACCTCCGCGCGCTTGAGACCAAGCTGTGGGAGGAGGGGAACCCGCGCGCCACCGGGGCCACGCTGCGGAGGATATGGGCCGAGGGCGGCACACTGTACGCGAAGAATGACAACGAGCTCATCGGCCTGAAGCCCGAGGATATGGAGTCCTTGGCGGTGGGTGTGAAGAGTGCATTGGCGGGAGGATACAGGACTGAGAAGTTTTGAATGAAAGTGACAAAAAAAAACTAGGCATGCGCTGAAGATGTACGATACTGGTCCAGGTCCTATAGGATGTTTCTCCTCGTTCCGAAGTCGGGATCCCCGGGAATTGTACCCTGCAAAAGATGCGTGGACGCGTTGTCGCTCTGACTGAGAAAGCTGCAAACCGCGCCGTTTCCACGAGTTTTATGCTTTAGGGTGCCCTCGACGCGTAAAATCGCGTCTTCTGTCTATCTCTTGAGATTTTGAGGTGGGGAGCTGGCTGCCAGAGAATACCGACGAGAAGAATTTTCAAAGAATTTCTCGTTTTATTGACGTGTCGGCAGATTCGGCAGTTCAATCGCCTCTGTTCCAAAGTTGTACAAACTCCTACAAACTCGCACTTTGAACCATGACAAACCAAACCACTACACTGTATTCTACCAACCCTTCATATTCGTCGAACTCATGTTCATATGCTTCAACTGGTTTTCTTCCACGAAGTCATAAACCTTCTGCCAATCCCGGCAAACGTGCACGATCCCGAGGCCATCCGTGCCTTTCGCCGAGTTCATGGGATCGAGGGTGGTGTCGCTTGCGCACAGAACCGTTTGCCGGAGCAGGTTTAGGCAGTGTCGCGTGTGGTGTCCTGGGTCGCCTTGGACGATTGCGGTCCGGATTCGCTGCAGACAATGCATCTGGTGAAACATTGCGACGCCTGTGCGGCATTCATGTCAGTGATACAAGACCTTGGCGCAATGGATTGACGTCCGACGCACCGAATGTCCGAGCTGGGAACAAGACGGGTGAGTTGTCTGGATGAACACGCTGGGGAGTCAAGCAAACGTACCTTCGGGCCCCAATTTGACGAACCCGTTGCCTCGGGGAAAAAGGTCCGTCGTACGCCAGTCGGCGTATGCCTTGAAATCGGACAACCCATATCTCTCACTGTCCTCTATCGTCAGGGCTACGGACGGGACGTGCAGCGGTAGCTGGTGCGGGTAATCATCGCCCTCATAACCTTCGAACGAACGAACCTCGGTCAGCGCTTATGCGGGATTAATTCATGGCACGGCACTCAACTGAAACGGCTGTCGTCGACGGTCTCTGGTTGCGCGCAGGTGCCTTGCTTGAACCGAAAGACGTAGATCGCGGAGAGGTTCAGGCTGATACTGACTAGGAGCCCGGCCCAGGCGATTTCAAGCGCGCTCGGGGTGGGTAGTTTAACCATTTTGTGGTGGGGAGTTGGCTGTTCAACGTGCAGTGAGATTTTTGACCTTGAATGCGGCCTAGATTCGGATCTGCGGGCGGGCCCACTCGGTTTCTTTCTAAAAGCGGGTTTAGACAGGTTTAGACTTACTAGGATTACTATCGTTATTGTTTCGGCCCCTTCGGTCACGGTGGACGTTTCTTCTCTCTTTAGGCACGGCGCGGCATCAATGAGATGGCCAACTGGATTTCTAATTGCTTCCGACAGACTCCAGCGACATTCATTTTCTAACTCCTGCACAAATTCACCTCTCGAGCTCCTCATGGCAGAATATACGCCTCTGATGTCGACGTCTCCAGACGAATACGAAATGGAACCCAAGAAGCCTGCAAGCGACCTTTCTCCCCACCATCCTTGGCTTTTCACTGGGCTAGTTGCTCTCATAGCCATCGCGTCTGCCGCCGCATTTCATCTGAGCGTGCTATCTGCAGCTCATGAAGCATATCCTCTCTTCCGACCCAAGGACGTTGAATCAGCTTTTCGAGCCGCGCGGCCGTCTCCGAATCTTGAGAAGGGGCACGATACTATGAAGAGGATGAAGTTCAAATGTACGCATGTATTGGAGGTTTTCTTTGTTGGAAATTGACGTCTTTCTAGTTCCAAGGATGGTCTTCCCGACGTTCATGGTACGGGCGAACGCGGCAGCCCCCGACGTCGTGTATGAATCTGGATCCTCTGTAATTCTCAGTCCGAACGTGAGTTCACACTCCCACCCCAGTTCAACTCGAAACTAAAGGGTGTTCGTTCAGGACTCGATGATATACCATTGGCGAACTAACAGTAGTTGGCCAAAGTGTTATCTAACCGGCTGGGTTTCCTCCCCCGAAGAGCTCATGGCTGGCCACAAAACAGGCTATACCTCTGAGGGCGATATAACGGCCATAGAGATATGGAATCTCAGCGCGCCAGCCGATCGGAACACCCTAAAAACCATGAGCTGGAACACGCGCCCGGAGCGACTATCCCTTCTGGGGACGGTCAACTTCACAAGTCGCGCGGCGCAAAACCGTCTCGGGTGTCTGGACGCACAGGAGATCAAGGCGCCTACGCCTCGTTTCGATTGTCTTGGGGATACAGAAATCACCGTGGAGCTAGCGTGCGTGGGGTGCCGGTTGGAGTTTGATCAGGTATTCTCGATGCCGCCCCTTGGTTCGTAAATGCTTTCGATCTCCGTTCTTTCGTTAATTTTTTCGCGCGCGCTTAACAGGCTTCGAATTAATGCAGCTCGCATGACTCGTATATCTCCTTATGCGCCGCCGCCCGCATACTAGTACTACTATGTGTGCGTTCGGTGTTTCATCTATTCAGGCTCTTTCATTAAAATGCCGTCTGTAAAAGGCAACGCCGCATTTCAAGGATTTGTTAATTCTCGCGCGCCTTACGGGGTTGGAATTAATGCAGCTCACATGACTCGTGTATTTCGTTGCGCCCCGGCGCATACATATGTGTTTGGACAGTTCGGTGTTTCATCTATCCAGGTCCTTTCATTAAACACCGTTTCACTAGTCCCTAAAAGTCAACGCCGTATCCCAAGGGTGTCAACACCGTCACGAGGCTAATATACCTGCACCGATCTGTAGGACCTTTTGCCATGACCTAAACCGCTGCCAGCGGTAAACGAGAAGAAAGTCGTTTTCTTTTGACGGTAATAACTTCATCAGGAATCTCCAGGAACAAACGCCTCGCAAGCTGTCGCATCGCAGAAAGGACCCCCGGTTAGCATTAGACGTTGAAGGTGGAACAGCGACTGACTTTGGTCGCTGGGAAGCCCGAGTCTACGGCTCTACCTTAACCCACATATCGCGCTGTCGGCACGAATGCGGTTGCGCATTTCCTTGGGAGGGTAGTGCTTTCATCGTCTGCCAAGTCCAAGGTCTCAAATTAGCGGGCGGGAGGTGACCGACCATGTCAGCCCGGAATCTCTGGGGGAGACTTGTCAGGATGAAAGGGGTGAGGAGGGCAGAGCGCCTAACCCTCATTTACGTGACGTTACCGATGCTCCTCCAAAAAAAAGAACACGAAAGAAAATTGAATCGACCCCGCCGCTCCGCATTACGTTCTGGCCATGTATCTGTTTCCCAGATCTAGAACGAACCAACTATACATACACATCCGAATACACTGGCAAGAATCGGCTCGCTAGTCCAACAAGGGTCGCATTCCGATGACATTGAGTGTGTGCGGATGATGAAAACGCTACACGTTCTTCTGTTTGATAACCAACCTGGGCTTCATGGCGATGAATAACACCGCTGGTCCCTTAAAAAGGGCCCTTCACTTGACCTCCCCTCAGCGGTGTTCTTAAGTACCGCTTCCCAAGTCCCAGAACGTCATGCGTTTTACTCCCCTTCTCGCTACCCTGCTCTTGTGCCTCTTGAAAGTGCGCCCCACCTCATCCAGAGGTATGAGCTGTCCCCCTTTCGAATAATTATCGTGACACTCACCGTTTCGTTTCCAAGCTCTTTCTCTGGAGGCACGCACTCCTGCAGGCCCTTTGAACTACGAGGAACCTTATTCTCCAGACGAACTGGAAAGGCGGTCTCCCGAGGGACCAGAGGACTACGAGGAGGAGTATTCTCCGGATGAGCTCGCAAAGCGGTCTCCCGAGGGACCAGAGGACTACGAGGAGGAGTATTCTCCGGATGAGCTCGCAAAGCGATCTCCCGAGGGACCAGAGGACTACGAGGAGGAGTATTCTCCGGATGAGCTCGCAAAGCGGTCTCCCGAGGGACCTGAGGACTACGAGGAGCCTTACTCCCCCGACGAGCTTGAATAGGCGAGGCAAGTGGCTGGCTCTCTTATAATTCATACATATTCTCACTGTGATCATCAACAGCGGCGTGTTGTTGAGAATTCCACAATGCGAAGAGTTCAGAGATGAGATTTGTCTGGAATATTATTCTGTTGAATTTTGATTGAATGTGAATCTCGGAGTCGTTGCGATAGCCTATCCAATAGGTTTTCAACTTGAAGTCACATGACTTTGGTTGAATTTTTTAAGATCCGACTGACGAAAGTTCTTCGGTAAGAGCGGGAGGTTTACAATGTTGGAAGTAAAACTGCTGTGCACGCACTGCCCACTTCAACAGCTCGGTTCCCGCAGCATTCTTTACAGCTCGTCGTTTTCGGCATTCCTTCCATAGCTCTTTACAGCCCTTTACAGCCCTTTTGAAGTATATATTCTGTACATGTTTGAATGAATTCCCTGCGCGTTTGCAACGGTTTCACTGCTTATTTGGGATGTTGTCCTCGAAATCCAGCATACAAGTGTACAGATCAAAGAGAATACATTATAAAATACTGGTTACTACCAGTGGCATC
Source organism: Mycena galericulata (assembly GCA_029289565.1). NCBI lineage: Eukaryota > Fungi > Basidiomycota > Agaricomycetes > Agaricales > Mycenaceae > Mycena > Mycena galericulata. The sequence goes on along the minus strand of JARKIA010000057.1, from coordinate 634,249 downwards.
TAATCGGAATCCTGTTCCGAGTCCCACTCGATAGGTTGCACCAGGAAGTACGGGGGCCCCAGGAATTCCGACGGAAACGAAGATCCCTCGTCGAAGTAGACATCAGGTAAGTCTTCAAACTCGTACGGATGCAGCAGTCTCGGTGCGGACCTCTTCATCTCTTTGTCCTGGGGTTGTGGCTGCGGCTTCGTTCCATGACCCGGTATGTGCAGTTTCTCATTACCCTTCAGGAAAGAGATCGCATTTGGACCAGTCTAAAAGTGAAATCAATGAATGTGTTCCGATTCGAAAGAGGATCGTGCCTGGACGTAGTAGTGACAGTACGCCCGGTGGGTTTGGGCCGCTTTCTCCACGAGTACCCCACGATACAAGAGCTGGTCGAAAACGATCTCCGCCTCCCTCTGAGACAGTGTTTTCCCTGCGCCGTAATGGACTTCCCTTTTGCGCTTTTTTGCATGGGTCTTCTCATCCTTCGATCCACGGAAAAACTTGATACACATGGCCACTGTGATCTGTATGCACGGGTCCTCCTCAAATGATTGCACCACAGCGACAGCAACTTTGGCTTCTTGCGAGACGTCTCGGGAGATGAGAAGTCCTTCACCTTCGCAATTGTCGCATCGTTGGCCGCAGTCCTTCTTGTCAAATCTCTCCCCGAAATGTTGGAGGAGGATGACCCGACGGCAGAGGGACCTCTCCTCGCAATACTTCACGACATCCAATGCAGCGTTTTTGATACGAGCCTGGGGGGATGTTTCAAGTTCTTTATCGTTGACTATCGTTTTCATGTCCCCGAAGCTATAATCTGGACGAAAGTGAAAATTTGTCGCTTGGGTGGGATTCAACATACATAGAATGCAATCTGCGCGTAAGCCGTCTCGTCCTGCGCGGCCGGTTTCTTGATAATAACTAGAATCAATTCGATCAGAGTAGTTCAAGAGGTATGGTAAAGCCCTGGTCACTTTTCGAGGCTTCTGGGAAGGTCCAAGTGTATTATGAAGCGAACTACAGTAAATCGGTTAAACGAAGCCTTGCGATACGTTTGGACCACTTACCATCAGGTTTATCGATACCAAGGCCGAAGGCGACCTGGGGTATGCGTCGTCGTCAGCCCCCAGCGAAAAATGACGGCCTCAGAGCTCACCGTCGCAACGATGATCCGGCATTTTCCACTTTTCCACGCGGCTTGGACGGTCGTCCTCTCTTCTTGACTCATCCTTGCGTGAAAATGCCCCGCACTTATTCGTCTTCCCCGCAAAATCTTTGCTAATTGCTCACAACGCACTCGGCTCGTGCGGTAGATTATGCCGGTTTCGTGCATGTGGCCCTGCTGAATAAGTTTGACGAGATCGTCGATAAGCTCGCTAGACTTCGGTTTGACGGTGTATCGGAGGTTGGGGCGGTTTAGCGATTGCCGGAATATTTTAGGTTCGTTTAGCTGCAATCGGCCGATGATATCGTTCATGGTTGTTTTAGTCGCCGTTGAGGTGAGAGCCATGATGGGGACGTTTGGGAAGTCCTTCCGCAGCGAACAAAGTTCTCCGTACTGAGGAATCAGATGGGTCAAAAAGAGGGCCATGGGGGAAACGGCGTCACTCACACTGTCCCGGAAATCATCCCACGTCGACATACAGTGGGCTTCGTCGATTACAAATCTCGCCAGCCTTCCGGTGTTATATAGATGGATGAGGACTCCGCGAAAATGGCTAGTTTGGTTAACAAGCCGTTCTGGCGTGACGTAAAGAAGGGCTGGTCCTGAGTTTCCAACCAGTTTTTGAGTCGACTGAACCTGCTTTCCATGGGGAAGATCAGAGGTTAAGCCTATGGCATTCACCCCTTTGGCTACGAGCGCGTCGACTTGATCATTAATGAGGGCGATCAGTGGACTAACCACGATGGTGACCGTTTTTTTTTCTTCATGTTGAAACACGGCTGGTAACTGGAAGCATAGACTTTTACCTCCGCCGGTCGGCATCAAGACAAATATGTCGCGTCCCCGCAACGATTCGGCAATTATCTCAAGCTGATTTTTCCTGAATTGTGTGCTTTTAAACACGCGTTCGAGTAATTCATCGAGCTCTGGTCGTGCGGTTTCCGCAGCAGGCTCACTATCACTGGCCTCCCAAAGAACGTCGTCACCATCAACTTGAGATAGATATATCTGAGGACTCGAATCTGCAGGAAGAATAAACTCTCCGCTCCCATTTTGAGAAACAGAGATGGCTAGTTCTTCAAGGCGCAACTTGACCATTTTTCTGTACTGAATCAGGACGGCTTCTCTGCGAAAACGGGACTTACAGGAATTCGATTCCGTTGGACAAATCAATATTGTTTGCCGATCTGAGAATCTTCAATTGCTCGACGCATTTCTTGACAAGATATAAGTAGGGCCCCAACGCGGAGAGCCGGGGTCTGTGAACCCAGTCCCGTCTAGTTCCAGCTACGCAGGTCCACATTTACTCCGCTTGATTAAATGCAATGTATGAGTTCACTTTATGGACTACGTAGCTGGACCTGTACGGGAACGGGTCTATGGGAAATGCAGTGAGTAGTTAAACGCACATCGATAAGAAATATAGCGGAAGGATCATCTGGATCTTCATCTGGATCTTCTTTGTCTGTATCCCCGAGGCTGTCGCTGAAAGATCTGAGGCGTTTCCGCGGCGGAGAGTTAATCTCTAGAGAAGACGGCGGGCGTTTTGTACCCGACGTATCCGACGATATTGATGGTGTACTCGATGCCATAGCAACTGAAGTTTTGTCGTTAGTGTCGCATACCAGATCGTGGAGGTGAGTGGATAAATGGCAATGTTCAGACTAGAAATACATCCTCGAATTTCGAAAGCTGCAGTCTTTGGCTGCGGGGTTGAACATGTCACAGTTCAACAGTCACATCACATCACCGGAAGTCGCCGAGGCAGCTGCCTCCTCTCATCCATTCCGAGAGGGATCTCTTGTAGCCCCCCTGGAAAATAACTCTTGGGTTGCAACTCGGGGCTTTTTTTCCCCCAGAATTTCTGGCTCCTGTATGCTCCTTGTGACGCGGCGCCGACTTGTTCTACCTCTTTTTTGGGCCAATGCGCGGGTCTACTCCACGGGAACTCAAGGGCCCAACCATGCGATTCTCGAGATGTTGAAAAGCAGTAGGTTGGTTTATATCTTGCTACGAATCCCCGACACTGATTGCCCAAGACAAGGAGGAAGAGGCTAAAAGCCCAGACAAGAACCCATACAAAATCCGCGCGTTCACGAGTGCCATAAAGGTCATCAGCGAGTTGGAACATCCCATTCAATCTGCGACTGAAGCCAAAGCAGTGAGTCGAACAACTTGAGGTCGATGCGTTTTACTTCTACTTTCCAGCTAAAAGGTGTTGGCCCGGGGATATTTCGACGAATACAGGACTTTTTCGAGGGCCATACTCGTATGTGATCTGCTCGTCGAATTTATCGCGTCTTAACATCTTCATAGCCGACGCCGTCGATCCCACGGCGGCGGACCAACTGAAACGGAATAGAGCCGCGCGAGCGGAGCTAGAGCAGGTAACGGGTATCGGGTACGTGCCTTTCGACTCCCCGCTCATCCGGATGCCAACTATCTGCAGGCCAGTCAAAGCACGCGAACTCGTCGAGGCTGGGTGCATGACACTGGAGCAACTCAAGACACCCCAATACATGGACATGTTAACGACCACCCAGCAACGCATCGGCGTGACTTACTTTCACCATCTCGAGAAGCGCGTCACTCGCGAGGAAGCAGAAACCGTTGCTGTGAGTGTAGTCTGTGGCCTGGCACCCAAACTTAACGAACTGCAGCAATTCATTCGCGACGCTACATCCTCGAAATATGAAGTGATCATCGGCGGCAGCTAGTGCGTTCGCATCCATCTCGCCCGTGCCTTTTGACGATGTGCAATCAGTCGTCGCGGCGCCGACACTTCTTCCGACATCGACCTCATCGTCCTCCACCCAGAACATGTCCACGTCCCCTTCCCGGTCGGCACCCCCGCCAAAATCACCAGCTCAAAACGCCACATCGACCTCCCCCTGTCTGTGCTGCAGCTCGAGCTCGTCCCGGCACTGACGTCTCGTGGCATCCTCGCCGCCGCCATGTCGTCCGGGGGCTTAAAGTGGCAAGGGATCGTCTTCATTCCCGAGCGCGACACGTTGACGACGAGCGACCAGTGGGGCGAGCGCCAACGGCGGTTCAGCGCCATAGAGAACGGGCAGGGCGTGTACCGGCGGATGGATCTCAAGTGCGTATCCGCTGTCTCTCTACCTCAAAAGACCCATGGCTGACTTGCCGCAGCCTCGTCGCTCAGAAATCGCGCGGCGCGGCGCTCATTTCTCTCACAGGCGACATCGAATTCATTCGCGACTTGCGGATCCGCGCTTCGAAGCTCGGGATGCATCTGAACGAGTACGGGCTGTGGCGCTGGAACGAAAGTTCGACGAAGGAGGATGACGACGGGGGCTTTTGGGAGCTCGTGCGTGCAGATACGGAGGAGGAGGTGCTACGAGAGCTGGGAATGGAGTATGTCGAGCCCGTGAAGCGTAATTTTTCCCTCGTACTCGGGAAGAAGGCTGTATCGCCGAAGGCGACAGGTAAAAAAAGGCGATAATGCCCAAAAAAAAACCCCGAAAATGCTTACTCACGCCGCCCCAAGCCGAGCGGTATTATCCTCGCTTCGTTTTGCTTACAGTGACTTCCTTCTCGACGCACGCCTCGGGCCACACCGGCACTCCGTCGTTTCTTTGGTTTTATCTCGAGTTCAGGAGACTTGGGAGTTCCGGGCAATGAGGTGTAATGTTTGCCTCGACTCGGGTGTACCCTCTCTCCGAATTTGCAAGACCACGGTCAATCCCGGCTTATAAGCTGAGAAGCTGACAGATAAGGCCCTGATCGGGTGCACGACCTATCTGGAGCGGTACTGCCAAAAAAATCAAAGGCCTGTCTCTAAACTTTCAAGTACTGCGAGTTTCGATGAACTCATAATGAACTACATGCGCAAGATGAAAGCGTGCCTCAATCTAAAGCCTTTTTGAATTCCCGACAAATCGTCGGTGTCGGAGACGATGAGCAGAGGCTGGTCTACGTTGTCAATACCAGCAATCGGTGCTACGTCGGAGAGGTGATAGCAGATAGGCTGTGCACCCATCGGGCTGCTCCATCCGCGGCTGACCCATCAACGCCCTTGGCACTTGCTAAGTAGCTAAGCTTACCACTGGCAATTCATGCGATTGTCAAGCATTCATCTCGGGCTGATGCCACTGCTTATCACTGAAGGAGGCGCGGATATGTTCTAAAGATGGCGCCAACGCCCACGAACGTATATAAACCTTGTACTGGCTGCCATGTTTTACAGCACGTTTCCTCTCACTTCTGATATTTTCCCATGTCTCTCAAACCAACCCTCCTCATTATTGGCCCTGGTCTCATCGGAGGCTCACTCCTGTACGTTTCTTATCCGTTTAGTACCCGTCAAAAAAATACTCAATGAAGCCCTGCCGTGCCTTAGGACCGAGTTCATCAAGACAAATGAATATACTCTTACCGTCATGGCGCGGTCGGAGGAGCAGATCGCTGTACTCTCCAAACTTGGCGTTAACACTATCCACGCTGGACTCCAAGACCTCGACAAAATCGCATCTGCTGTCGAGGCCCACGACGTAAGTTTCTTTTGGGTCTGACTCTCGCAATTTGTAACTTGAAAACAGATTACAATCAATGCTGCGAGCGCGGACGATGATGAAGTTGCGAAAGCATCGATCCAGGCTCTTAAGAATAATCCCAAGAACGCTGCCGGAGGCCAGAAGATCTATGTGCAAATTAGCGGGTATCTAACTATTCCTTGTTGAGATTCCAGCCATCCATGAACTGAAAAAAATTGTACAGAGCCGGCGTGTTTGGACATCGATTCTCGACTCACAACCCGATTGATTTCATTTACGATGATAGTGACCTGGCAGGCATAAACAGCATAAGCCCGACTGCGCCGCATCGCTCGGTTGATCTGTTGTGGTACAATGCGAGTCAAGAGCTCGCTGGCAAAGTCAAGATTGCCATATTCATCCCGGCCACTGTGTTCGGCGTTGGCTCCGGGTCAATATAATCAACACACTTTTTTCCCGCGCCGAATCTAAATCATGTTTTTGGCACAGGCCATTCAGGAAGATTTCAATCCAGATTCCCATCAAGATTGAAGCTGCTCTTCGAGATGGATATGCGTCATACGGCAGGGATGGCCAAGCAACTTTGGCCCACATCTCCATTTCTGATGTCGTCTCCGCATCCACCATCCTGCTCGTGCGTTAACTTTTGGTTCAATTCCAGCCCTAACTGAATCTTGTCCCAAAAATAAATAGGACGCCCTTCAGAACGACAAAGTGGATGTGACCAAGAACCCGTACTTCAATGCCAACAACAGCGTCGAGACTACGTGGTTTGATGTTGCCCAACGCATTAGCTCCGATCTTTATGCCAAGGGAAAGATCTCGACCCCGGAGGCGAGGAGCTCAGGAGAAGAGTGGGACTTCTATGGCGTTTATCGCCCTCGGGCCACTCGACTGCGCGCGTTAGGATGGAAAGAGACAGATGTGGATATACTAAGCGGCGTCTCGGCCGACGTCCAAGCCATACTTTCCGCTTGACTGGGTCGCATATGTGCCGATGTACCTGCGTAATTGCTTATACTAGTAGCCCGGGCAGAAGCTGTTGTTTTTTTCCCTGTCGTCATGAGTATCTCGTCTGTTAGCTTGGTGTGCACACAAAACCTTCGAGGCTTCTGCCGAACGGCTACGAGGAAGGCACAATAAAGCGTCGGTCAAGAGAGACTACCGAAGGGCTTGATTTAGCCGCGAGAGAGACGATTTGAAGGTTTTGTAACAAAGTACCGATAACATGTGAAAATAGATACAGAGGATCGCCACCCAAAAGCCCAAGGTATATGCTAAAGGTATTTTAAAGCCTAGTTTTGAATCCCATTGGGCACTGGCCCGACACGTTCGTAGAGGTTCCGTGTTTGGAACTTTCACCGTCGAGGGGGCCCATCTGGCGGAACATCTCCACGGGGTCGAACCAAGTCTCTACCTTCTGGAGCTGGAGTTTGTCGTTCACGACGGCGACCGTGACCCCTTGAATATCGAGCACCCTGCCGTGTGCCTTTACGGTGACTCTTTCTCCCTTTCTGAGAGACAAATTAGCATTCATGCGTCTGAGCAATATAATTAACTTGCTCATTGAAACCATCGTAATCGTTCTTCATCTCCCCCCAGTGCCTCCAACGGAAGGCGACCTGTGGTGGGCCGCTGTACACCTCGAGCACCTCCCATGCAAACGTAGGCATCATGCTCTTGAACGTGATATGGCTCGAGGAGAAATCCGAGTGCTCGGGGCTATAATACGCGTTCGGGGCAATGATAGCGTTATACGTGCCGACTTTAAGCATGTGCTCGCCCGAGGTGGCGGGCCCGCCGTTGACCGCGAACGTGTACTTGTCGTGGTCGATTGTACGCCAGTCCTTCAGGTCCATCTTGTACGACGCCTCGATCTCCCAGTTCTTGACCAGGTTCTCGACGATGGAGATCAAGCTTCCGGGTTGGTGGTTCATCGTTTTAGCTAAAAGGAGGGTCGCCTAAGAATCGTTTCCCTAGAGTATATAGAGAGCACGATTACTTCTCTCGTAGTCGGCGCGAGTCTTGGCGTAGTCTGGCACCTTTTTGTGTCTCCATTTCGCTGAATCCTTCAAAACAGCGTTCGGGTCGAGGACATAGTCTGGCAGAGCGGGGGCGGTTTCGGACATGGTGCGGGGCAGGGCTAAAAGGATGCTGTCGCCCTTATAACTTACGGCGGCGTTACGAAATTCCCCTGTTCCTGCCGATTGAAGTGTCTAATTCTTACCCCAATACCGGCCAGCGAGCCGAAATAGCCAGGCAGCATCAAGCGAGGAAACGAACAAGATAACGAGCAACCAATAGCAGCCGAGGTTTCGGAAGATGGGAGAGTTGCGGGAGACGTCCCGTGTGCACTCCGAGTCGTAGACTAAGCTTGGATCTTTGGAATTCATCGGCTTCCTATCTTTGAATTTAAATGAGCCCCCGGCTACCTGGCGATCCGGGATAGAGTAAATGAATGGGCTAAAGTGACCCCTACCTCGGACCGTTTTATATCAGGCTCAGGAATCATAACAGCCGAAGTCGTCGGTCCTAACTTACATAGAGTAAATCGCGCGGGCGCGAGAGTGTTTGGAACTGCCTAAGTTGGAATTCCTCAAAAGCACCCTAAAATATCGCGAGATCGCCGTAGATAACACTCGGGGCTGATTCAAACAACGCCAAGCAGGAGACAGGCGGCGTGGAAGGCGCCCGAGGAAGTCTAAAACCTAAAAATGAAGCCCAGGAGAGAAAAGGGGCAACAGTTGGTCCAATAACTAAGGCAAAAATCTTAGAGTAAAACCGCAAAATTCTTGTGCAGAAAGCGACACACTTACAAGGTAGTGAGCCGGGGGCTTATTTCGGTACGGCTGAGTCATTGGTTCTGATAGCAGATAGCGAAATCCGGTGTGCATGGCTCTATGTAACGCCCTTCGTTCTCGGTTGCAGACTCGGAGCAGATGCATGTTCATGATGATGTTGTGTTCAACTTGAAGTTGTGTTGACTCATTTGTCAAAAGCTTGCAACTCTAACATGACTCGCCAGCGCTGATTTAATGTCATGTAAGTTAGGGCGGTGACCAGCCTCCCTTTCGACATCGATGGCCCATCTAACCAAGCCGACCACGTATGATATCAAGGACTCCAACATCGCATTGTTGGGCTCCGATGTAGGTCTAAGTTGTGTCTCGGACTACTTGGCGGTCTTGACGCCGGCTTAGCTTGAGAAACATGTTCGGGAAGCGGCCGGTAACAAGGAAAAGGCATGGGCAGGAGCCGGAACGACTGTGGGCATACAGGCATGGAGGATCGAAAAGTTTACCGTGGTAGAATGGCCCAAGGACAAACTAGGCTCGTTCTACGACGGTGACTCGTATATCGTCCTCAATGTGCGTTTGGTTTTCATATCTATGTGCTCTGCTCAGTTCTGTTCAGACGTACAAGAAGACTCCAGATGCGGAGGCATTGTCCTATGATCTGCACTTTTGGTTAGGCGAGGACACAAGCCAAGACGAAGCGGGCACCGCTGCGTACAAAACCGTAGAGTTGGATGATCGTGAGTGCCCGGCAGGTTCCTTGAGCCCTGCTCATGTTTCGATGCCTAGATTTGCATGGCATCCCCGTACAATACCGCGAGGTGCAGGGCTTCGAATCATCTCGCTTTATCTCCTATTTCCCCCACTTCATCTGTCTTCATGGTGGAGTTGCGTCGGGCTTCCACCATGTTAGCGACCCGCCTCCGCTCAACCTTCATAAGCTCTACGTCATCAAGCTCTCCAAGCACGGCAACAAAACCACCCTCGTCGTCCGTGAAGTGGCTGCAGCGGCATCGAGTCTCATCGAGGGCGACGTGTACGTCCTAGACAAGGGCTCACACGTCTGGCAATTCAACACCAAGACGAGCCCCGGAAAGGAGAAATTCAAGGCCGCCGAATTCGCCCAAACTCTTGTTTCGCCACGCCAAGGGCACTGTGATATCAAGGTTTTCGGTGCGGTTGTTCCCCCTCCCTCACTTCCCGGCTTACGTTTCCGCAGACGAAGGCGCTTCCGGCGGAGGGACGTTTCTCGGCGAATTCGGCGAGCACACCCAAGTTTCCCCGGCCCGTCCGGCACTCAGCAGCGCCACGCCGACGCCCCCGACGCTCTTCCGCCTCTCGGACGCCTCCGGCCAAGTCACTTTTGAGCCCGTCGAGCCCCCGTCCCGCGCCTCGCTCAACTCTACGGATGCGTTCCTCCTAGATCACTCGCTCGACCACGCGCACCCTGCGATCTACGTGTGGCTCGGGAGCGCCGCGTCGCTCACCGAGCAGAGGCTCGCACCGCAATATGCGCAGCGGTATTTGTACGAGCAGCAGGCCACCGGCGATGGACGCGCGCACGGCGTGGCGACGTCGATTGTCAAGATGCGCGAGGGCCACGAGAGCGAGGGCTTTTTACATGCTCTCGGAGCGTAGTGGACCCGAAGTTAAACATGTTGTAGAACTGTAATTTACGGATATTTTGAACCCTTGATAGACTGGATAGGTGTAATGGATTCATCGTGGATTCCACGACTTCGGAATTAACTCTGAATAAATGAACCCTCCATAAATTCCTTCCAACATCCTCCTCCTAGAAATCGCTTTCAGACGTCTCGGATTAGGCGGCCTTCTTCGCGTGCAACTTTCAGGCGCCAGGCATCAGGTAATGTAGGACCGTAGATCGAGTAGATATTGAATGGGACACCTGTTGCGCGTGCGGCCACGATAGTTTTCTCGAGGCACTTAAGTTTCGCGCAATCAATCAGGCGCTGAGGCAGGTAAGCATCCTTGAGATCTGTCAGCGCGTTGGAAATCATAGTAGCAGAGTTGGCGGACCTTCAAACAATACACGGCCAAGCGATATCGATCCTCCGGACCACCCGCCTGCAACCGGTTGTTCATGGTGAAATCGACGTCATCTTCTTTCCTTTCATCGAGATATTCCCAACAGAGGCGACCGAGCTTGAGGCTCCCTGCACCGCCCTTCTGCGGAATGTGATCTCTGGCGTATTTGTAGACGTCGAAGAGCAGCCTGCCGGGGATCATGGGCGCGTCTTGCCAGCTATGGTTGAGGGTCCGCGGGATGGTCTCCACAACTGCCGCAAGGTGTGAGAAATTCCTTTGGAAGGTTGTGGGCCCACTAACCTGTAAGCCTCCCCAGGTACGGAAATTCACCGAGCCCGATGTGTTTGGCTCGGAAAAGGAGATACGGGAGGTCGAAGCGTGCGATATTGTAGCCCGTTATCAGGTCCGGGTCGTTGTCCAAGAGGAAGTCCCTCCATCCGAGAAGTAGTGAGGGTTCGTCGGAAAACTCATGCACCTCCGCGCCAGGGATAGTCGAACAGGTTCCGAGTGTGAAGACCGCGCGCAGGTATGGCTGGGGCTCTCCTGCTCGTCAAAATTAGGTTACGAAAGGTCGGGCATATGGAACTTTGCTCGCCGCTGCGTGTCAACATGTTGGCTATTTGTATAACCGCGTTTTGAGTGTATTTTGGAAACGTATTGTCTTCTGGGACGGTGGTTTCAATGTCGAAGCTCAAGATCCGCCAAGCTGTCTCGCTAGGCCGGCATTGTGCTGGAACATGCGGGGAGACATCGCTCCAGCTAGTCAACCATGATCGGTGAGTGACTCCCACGGTTGAATTTCAATTACAAACTGAGCGGCGAATTCTAATTGGCGATAGGAGACCTTGGGTCCGGAAAGGGCCTTGTATTTATATATCTCGAGGTATCTCGACCCAGCCCAATGGCTCGATCTACGCCAAAAAAAAGTTGGTTCTTCAAGAACAGAGAAATCCAAAAATGATTTCGTCACCTTGCGGTCGTGCATAAAATGCAAGATATTGTCTACCTGACTCTCGAAAACGCACTCTGCGTCGACGAAAAAGTGTCGAAACTGAAACGTGCCGCGCTCGAGGACATGTAAAAATCCACCAAGTCAATCGGAGTGGACACAATGAACCGAGGAGGATGCTCATCTTTGATCTTTCGGAGGCTCTGTTCCCCATTTGCGGTGATCTTCAAGAACGGTAAAAGTTGTCCGGAGGAGCGTATACGTGATTGAACGATATCAATCTTATGCACTGAAGGTTCCTCAAATTGTCCCTGTTCATGTCTCAGTATGTTGATAAAATGTACACTAACGACCTCACGTTGAGCTGATGCTCGAGGACGGCCAGTTCCTCCGACTTGAATTCAGTTGAAATTGGATAGTACAAGTACGGCAGGAAACCGATGATGTGAGCAATAATTCGATGACCTGCCTGTCAGTGGGGAATGATATTCACAGGTGTGCGACGCGATATTCTCCTGTACCTCAGTGACGCCAAACATTAGAATTGTTGTTGGATTCTTGGGGTGTCTCTGAATTTCAATATGCTGAAAAACTTGCAACTTCGTGTCAGCAGCGAGAACAGACAATTGAGAGCGAACACGGACCCATCGGCTGATCCCTGTCAATGGATGGAAGGATCCCCGTATCCTTGGCTTCCAGAGATCCGAGATATCAGAGTAATTCGTTCACTTTGTCAGCCAGAGACTCGCCATTATTTTCCATGCCACGGAGAACCTCGGCGAAGGACACAGTTGGCAAAACTACTTTCGGTTTCTTGGTATCAGGACCATGGAGATCAGCGGGCCCAAGGGAACCCCTATCCTGGCGCTTGGTTCCATGACAGTCTTCAGCACACCTAAAAAGGGAAACTCTCCACTTAGTTAGAAGTGATATCGATTGTGCTACTTTCCGACGAACTTTTAGAAACGAAGGATTGTAATACTTTCAACACGCCGAGGTTTTTCCGATTGGTCCGGCATTTCCCGGACCAATCGGAAAATTCTCGGCACGCAGAAAGTATTACAATCCTTTGTTTCTGAAAGTATGTCGGTAAGTATCACAATCAATATCACTTCTAACTGAGTGGAGAGTTTCCCTTTTTAGGTGTGCAGTGTGCGCCTGGTCGGTCATGCCCGAAACGGTGGTGAATGCCACTGAACACGTTAAACTTGGCCGAAAGGGGACACGATATGTTTGATGGATTTGATGATTGATGCGATCAATGCTGTAATTCGATCGCCTATATGCTACCACCTATCCAGGCTATCCTGTTTTGCGGTCAAAAATCCCTCGCTATCATCACCCGGCCATCCAAGCTGGCGAGCTTACATCTGGCTTACTACTCCCATTGAGAACTGCGCACTTGGATGACAGATCCTTGACAGATCTTCCAGGAAAAATCCCTTATCATGTATGATGTAACGCAATCTTCGGGCTTGCAGTGTAAGCCCGAAGAGATACTGTTTTCGAAGGACCTTGGATGTCCGAGACGACTTTATAAGTACAACGCAGGGACCAATGCTCCATCTTCACAGCTCTCCCCGAACCGTTCTATTACCGCAAGTCAATCAATACCAATCGAATACTCGAAATGTCTACTGAATCAAAGCCTCTCGTCTTTGTGAGTAGCATTTCATATGTGCTGACTTTCGTTGTTAAAATTTTTTCTCATAGGTTACTGGTGCCTCTGGATTCCTCGGCTTCCAAGTCGTATACCAACTTCTTGAAGCAGGCTACGCTGTTCGAGGGTAAGCCTTACAGTCCCATGACGAGAATTGCAATTCACACAATTCACAGAGCTGCCCGTGGTCGCAAAGTCCCCCTGTTGAAGAAGGCCCTTGAAAAATATCCGCAGTTTGAGGTTGTTGAAATCACGGACATTGCGACGGCGGATTACACGGCGGTCTTCAAGGGTGTCGGCGCAATCATCCACACCGCGGCGCCAATCCCTGGTCGAGCTGATAGCGAGACTGCGTTAAACGTACGCGTTATTTATTCTCGTTCCAATTTACAGATGTTGACCGAAACTGCAGAGCGCAATTGAGGGATCCCTCCACATCTTGCGGCAGGCGCACAACGCCGGTATCAAGAAATTCGTTGCTACCGGTTCGATGGTGACTTTCCCCGAGAACGCATACGGCCCGAATGGTAAGGATTCGATTCCTCTCCAGTTTCAAAGCTCATTCCATGATCTAGACTGGGTCCCAGTGACTAAGGAACAAGCTGTCGAGGGCAACGCTTTCGTTCTTTACATAGCCGAAAAGAAGTTTGGCGAACAGGCCGTACTTGACTTTGCAGACAAGCACCCTGAGATGGACATCACCATCTGTAAGTCTTTGAGCTCGCGGGTTAACATCTAACTAATCCTACATCTGCAGTTTGTCCTCCTTGGATCTTTGGTCCCCTCGCGCCCGGCTTCGAGCACATCGTCCCGGAGCCCGATTTTGCTGCCTTCTCCACCGACGGCTTTGTGTACCAGCTTCTGCGGTCGGACAACGCCAACTATCACTATTCACCGGGCGTTCTGGACATCCGCGATGTGGCGCGAATCCACATCGCCGGTCTTAACCCGCTGACGCCGCACCACCCCAAGCGCGTGCCCACCGCCTCGCCGTACCAATCCAACTTCCGGGACGCCATCAAGTACATATCTGAGGAACGTCCTGAGCTGCGAGGGCGCCTCGCCGACCCGAGCAAGGTCCCCGTCTGGCCGACGTACAAGATTGACTTGGACCTCACGCCGTTGGAGAAGTCGTTTGGGATCAAGCTTGATTCGTACAAGACGTGGAGGGAGACGATATTGGACTCGGTCGATCGCTTCATCGACGTCGAGAACCAGTGGAAGAGCAAAGGTTTCGAAGTGGAGGTGCCTACCGCGCCTCCTATGTAAAGCAGCGAGCAGCCATAGATTTATCGTCGCAGTGTAATAGCAGCCTACTGTACAAAAATTGGAACATAATAGATGTATAACTTCAACCTGGTACGCAGGACATGCAGCCAACCAACTTAACCCCACCGTATCCTTACTGCTTGCCTTGGTGACACTTGATCGGCGAGAACAGAATAACATGAATAACATTAGCGATAATACAGGTACAACATAGCGAGGGTAGATGAGAAACGATACATAAAAATCCTCTAGAACGTCGGTATACATGCAGCTCCCTTCAACCGGAGCACATCAGGCATTCATCCTTGTTTTCCATCGCGCAATACATCTTCGCCTCCTCGAGCTCGCGCTCCTTGAGCTTTTTCAGCGCCGCCGCAAAGTCGGGGTCCTCCTCCGCCATCTTCGCGAGCATCGCGTCCGACTCGGTCTCGGTCTCCGCCGCAGGTGCTGGTGCAGGCGTCGTAAATCGCAGCGGCTCCGGGGATACGGGCTCCTGCTTGATTGTCACCGTGGGCTCGCGTTCCCGGGATTTCGGGGGCGTGGCGGGTGACTGGTCGCGCGAGGAAGAGGCCGAAGACGAAGAGGCGGAGGAACTGCGAACGAGCGCAGGGACGGCGGAGGCAGCGGGCGCAGGCGCAGCGGCGGCGACATCGGCGGCCTTCAGCGCCGCCTTGGCCTTGGTCGCGTTCGCGTTTTGCACCTTGGCCTCGTTGAGGATGCTCTGGTCGACCGTGAACTGAATCGCCTGTGCCGCGGGTTGCGTGCGCAGGTAGTACATCCCCGTCTTGAGCCCGCGCTTCCACCCGTAAAAGTGCATACTCGTCAGCTGGCCCATCGTCGGCGCCGACAGATGCACGTTCATGCTCTGGCTCTGGCAGATGAACGCGCCGCGGTCCGCCGCGAGCTCGAGGATGCGCTTCTGGCTGATCTCCCACACGGTCTTGTAGATCGCCTTGACGTCGTCGGGGATCGTGGGGATGTTCTGCACGGAGCCGCGGTGCGCGATGAGCATGTTCTTCATGTTGTCGTCCCACAGCCCGAGGTCGACGAGCTCGCGCAGCAGCCACGGGCACACGACCTGGAACTCGCCCGAGAGGACGCGGCGCGTGTAGATATTGCTCGTGTACGGCTCGAAGCACTCGTTGTTCCCCAGGATCTGGCTCGTCGACGCGGTCGGCATCCCCGCGGTAAGCAACGAGTTGCGCAGCCCGGTCTTGGCGATCTTGGCTTTGAGCGTGTCCCAGTTCCACAGCGACGTCGGTGTGACACCCCACATGTCGTACTGCAACTCGCCCTGCGACGCAGGGCTGCCCTGGTACGTCTCGTACGGGCCATCCCGCTCAGCAAGCTCCGCGCTCGCCTCGAGCGCACCATGGTAGATGGTCTCGAACATCTGCTGGTTGAGCTCCTTAGCGGCCGCCGACTCGAACGGCATGCGGAGGGCGAGGAAGACATCGGCGAGCCCTTGTACACCCACACCAATGGGACGGTGCCGCATGTTCGAGCGCCGCGTCTCGGGGATTGGGTAGTAGTTGACGTCGATGATGCGGTTGAGGTTGTATGTAACGATCTTGGTGATGTCGTGCAAGTGCTGGAAGTTGTACTTGCCATTCGACACGAAGCTGGGGAGCGAGATGGATGCAAGGTTGCAGACGGCGGTCTCGTCGGGAGCAGAGTACTCGATGATCTCCGTGCAGAGGTTGGAGGACTTGATCGTACCGAGGTTCTTCTGGTTTGATTTGGCTGGACGATGGTGAGTGTCAAGCCGCAAGCTGACAGATCGGCGACTTACAGTTTGCGGCATCCTTGTACAGCATGAAGGGCCCACCAGTCTCGACCTGGGCCTCGAGGATGGCGTACCACAACTTCTGAGCCGGAATGGTCTTGCGCGCGCGTCCCTCCTTCTCGTACTTTTCGTACAGGGCCTCGAACTCGGCGCTGTGGACCTCGTGTAGACCGGGGGCCTCGTTCGGGCAAAAGAGCGACCACTCTCCATTGGCTTCGACGCGCTTCATGCTGGGCCCAATTCAATATCATACATGCGAAAAGGACTAAAAACAACTCACAAGAGATCGGGAATCCAGAGGGCGAGGAACAGGTCGCGGGCCCGCATCTGCTCCTTGCCGTGATTCTTGCGGAGGTCGATGAAATCGAAGATGTCCGCGTGCCACGGCTCGAGGTAGATGGCGAATGCACCGGGCCTCTTGTTCCCGCCTTGGTCGACATACCGGGCGGTGGCGTCGTAGGCTCGGAGCATGGGCACGATGCCGTTGGAGTAGCCGTTGGTCCCGGCAATGTAGGATCTAGAGGGTCTCGGTTAATGACTTCACCCAGGTCGACGAAAGGACACCCACCCGGTGGCACGGATATTGTGGATATTGAGGCCAATGCCACCAGCGCTCTTGCTGATCAAGGCACAGTTCTTGAGCGTAGAATAGATCCCTTCAATCGAGTCTTCCTTCATGCAGATGAGGAAGCACGAGCTAAACTGCGCTTGAGGCGTGCCGGCGTTGAAGAGAGTGGGAGTCGCGTGCGTAAAGTAACGCTCGGACATGAGGTTGTAGGTCTCGATGGCGCGCTCGATGTCGGAGCCGTGTATCCCGACGGCGACGCGCATGATGAGATGTTGTGGCCGCTCGACGACGCGTCCATCGAGGCGGAGGAGGTACGAACGTTCGAGCGTTTTGAAGCCGAAGCTGGGACAGTCAGCCCATGAACGATAGGAGTAGTGAGTCGGACGCACTAGTTGTAGCTGAAGTCGCGGTTGTGGATGATCGCGGCATCGAGAGTCGCAGCATTGGCAGAGACAACCTCGTACGTGTCTTTTGCGATCAGCGACGCGGCTCTCCCGGTCTTGGGGTTGACTAGCATCCTATATGAGTAGAGGAAAAGGAATGGGAGAGAAGGCTCGCACCGTAGGTATAGAGATCGGTGATGACCTGTGAGAAGCTCTTCTTCGTCTCCTTGTGCAGGTTAGAGATGGCGATGCGAGCAGCGAGAATCGCGTAGTCGGGGTGTTTGGTGGTGAGGTAGGCAGCTGTCTCGGCAGCCAGATTCTAAAAGAGGATGAGCGAGGGTCTGCAAGGCGGTTGCCGCGAGAACGCACGTCCAGCTCCATGGTGGTGATACCATGGTAAACACCAGCGACAACCTTCTGAGTGACCCTGGTTGAAAGATTAGGCGGTGGCAAGGATCGCGGCGATGAACACACTCTATCGGGTTCACGTAGTTCTGGTCGAGCCCGTAGATGAGCTTCTCGATCCGGCTGGTGATCTGAAACGACCGTTAGCAATGGCACCAGACGCGACAGAGGGACCCACCTTGTCAAACATGACTTTCTCTTTGCGTCTGTCGCAAAAGAAGGGTCAGTAAGACGCGAAATTACGCGTCGAGCGCGTCCAGACGACCACATACCCATCTACGAAAAAGTATTGAAAGTTCGTGTCAGCGAGCTGGAGACGTGCAGGAGATAATGCACAGGCTTACCTCGCTTGTATACGAAGGCCATTGCTGAAACAAAGGCGGGGAAGGAGTTGGGAATGAGGGGAGATGGAGGTAGGAGGCAAGAGTGGGATGGCTTAGAAAAACGCGTGACAGGTCGACTAATATCACAGCACAGCCACATCACTCGATAAACGAGTGCAATAAATTCAATAACCCTCCTTTAACCTTCTCGAATACCAAAGTGAAACATCCATAATATGCAATCATACTTAAAGAGCCACTCAAGTGAGTTTGGCGCGTTCAGATTTTTCAGATCGTCTCATATCGCGTTTTTTCTCTCTTAATCAACAAACTCTGCATTGCTTATGTTTGTGGACGCGTTTGATATCACACGGTTCCGAGCAGCTTACTCATGTTCTTTTCCACATCGGGCAAGACCCCCGATACCCCTCCGGCGTCCCCCGGAATTTTGCACGTAAACTTGGAGGTATTTTTAGTATAAGTAATAGTAGGCCCGCTGGCACGGCAAAGCCCACTATCGTAGTCCCGTAACACCAAGAGTCCCAGCAATAAAGTAATATGCAAGAGACTGAGTGTTCACTATGCCGAGAGCATTTTCGGTGATTTACTACTAGAAAGATAGTCAGGGCGCTATTACCGTTGCCGAAGGCGAAGCGACATCCATCAGCGGAGCTTGAATATCGCTCAATATGGAAGGATTACTTTATTAGGAAGGTTTCCCTTATTAGGAAGGTACCTCCTCTCCCGCTTCGCCATGTCCATCCTCCAGTAGCGCAGGATGCTGTCTGACCAAGATAAGCTTGTTTTTGAGGCTTCCAAACCTCGATTCGGTACTAAACCGAGCTTCCGAATGGATGTATCCCCGACTCCGCATAGTCTCTCTAGACAGACGCTGTAATGAAAATCGGCTCGTTCCTCGCCCATTACAGTCTGTTAGTTACCGCGCCTGATAAGCGGCGGTCCATCTTATTATGTAATGATGGGGGATTCACGACCAAACAACTCATTTATTTTACGCGTCTTTCACGCGTCTTGGTGCTATTCAGTATGAATTTTGAGTCTGAAACAATAAAAGAGCTTCCACAAAGTTGAACTAGCTTGAAAAATGATGGAAACAATTATCTCGTCCATTTCTTTCATCGCAGGCTCTTTTCGGCCGGATTTGGTCATCATGTCAGTTCCTCAACCGAATCTCGGTCAAAATGGGCCCAAGCAGGTCTCTTAGGGTGACTTGATACATTTGGGTGATCATAAGTCGCTATGTTCTTAAATTTTATGCTCTATGCTGCCGGCGACGCGTCAAGTCGCGTCGGTGTATCACACACGTGACCTCCCAAAGCGGTGCTTATATAATAAGGTCGACCGCCTACTATGATGGCGTGGTAACCACAGGACTAGACTCCGCACGCAAATGCCTGATTCGGGCTCTCCAAGTGCATCTGCAAAAAAAAAACCCTGCTAACAAGGACCATATAGCATGTTGTAGCGCAGTAGACGAGCAGGAAAGTATCCTAGAGCCCATAGGACGATAGAACGTTAGGTTCCAGTTAACCTCTTTGATGGGGTAATTATGCCTGGTGGCTGACAACAGAAGAAATTCAGCTGGCGAAAAAATCTGGGAGACCAACTCCCAGCTGAGGTGGCCAGAGCTTCGCAACTTTGCACCGAGAGCGTAGAAGATCATCCATCCATCCATCCACGAGAATTCACGGGATCGTCAGACCGGTCAGACGTGAATCCATCTCGAGACTCTTCCATTA
Organism: Mycena galericulata; assembly: GCA_029289565.1. NCBI lineage: Eukaryota > Fungi > Basidiomycota > Agaricomycetes > Agaricales > Mycenaceae > Mycena > Mycena galericulata. The sequence goes on along the minus strand of JARKIA010000057.1, from coordinate 614,632 downwards.
GCATCGGAGTATGTTGAGATTATGAAGACATTAAAAAATGAAAGCTCTGGCTCTCCGGGCGGAAGGAGTGGGTCGCGACGAGAATTTATGGGATTGCGCCGGCTTGCCGACATCAAGGCGGATCACGCCTAACGATGCTCCGGCCCATCAAATGTCGCTTCTCCACGGGCATGTGTAATAGATCCAAGACTTTATATGGGTGTGAACGACTGTCTTCACAACTCAGATAAAGTCGGCTTGCGAGACTACTAGAAAGACATTTGCTGCTGTTCCGGTCTCCAGGACCACAACTCAATGACACCTGCTGCCACAAGAATCTACAAGATAATATTATGTTCTTTGTTGTCGGTCTAACTTGGCCTGAACCCCAATTTCCTCCCCCTTTCTTTCTGTTGCCATTTTAACAGCAATCAGTGGAGCGAAGCAGAAGGACCAATGTGAACATAACAACCAGAAATCGAGATGAGAAGACGCGCCGCAGCGCGGTGATGCATCTTGACCGTTGACAACGCATCTTCCGGCCTGACTCTGAACAGAATACCACATCATGTCTCGTGTGTTGGCGAGTACAGCCGAGTGTGGTCCAAGCTCCCCGCTGACACACCAATCAGTACATGGGCCAGCATTGCCAATGTATTCATCTATGCACCATATGTGTCGGGCTTCGGATGGCGCCGGGTCGCATGGGTGGTGGAAGAAATACACATGTTATTTGCCTGCGCAGTTTGCCACCGTTGCTGCATATCAAGCGGCGCACCGAAAGGACACGGGTGAGTGTCCCTGTGAATGCCGTGCACGATGCCAACACGGACCTCGTAACATGGCCCGTCGAGCACCCGTAGCATCGCGCGCAGTAGGACGGGCGACCCAGTTCGGTACTTGCGGACACCATCAAGCCCGCACCGCAGTCGGTCCGCTTGTTAATCTCTGGGACGGGAAGGGAGAACTCCGAGATGTAGATGGTAGGTGATAAGAATGGCGGCGGGTGGCCACGGTTCCAATGCGAGAGTGGAACCGGCTCACCGTGATGTTCGCGCGCAAGGTTCGGAAGCCCATTCTTGATGCACTATTGAGCTGATTTTGAACGTGCAGTAGTAGAACATCTGAGTTGTGCCCTCAGTTTCAAATAACGAAAAATGGAGGCACTGCGGTCGAGGCTAAGTAAGGTATTGGGGCCATCTTCTGAGGCCATGTTGTCTGGGCGCAGATACACTCGCGTGCTCAAGATGAGGGGGATTAAGTCTGGTGCAATGGTCCCAGGATAAGGCTTGGCCAGAAAAGATACAGAGAAAATAGTTACAGGACCAAGAGATTTAGCAACAGTCTCGGGGAGAGCATGGATGAGAGTAAAGAGGATCTGGACTCGATCCGACGGACTTGCCGACGGAACGTGGTCATCTGCTGATGCAGTCCCATTTGGACAAAGATCATGATCATAAATTCCTTTTCCAGAGCGCATCACCTAAATATGGATGAAAGCAAACAACGGCATACTGATGCTTCAGAAATTTTGTGATAGGGCGCCTCAACACCCACTTCATTCTGATAGTGGGAATTTTGTTCAACTGTTGTACGATGTTTCCTTTTCCGTACTTCCTTCGACCCACTCCCTCGAAAGCGCTATGCACCTCGTTGACCCAGTCTTTGCCGTTAATCTGGCCGTAATGTGCTATAGCTATGCTCCTCTCTCAGCTAGTCAGACTCTCGGTGTGTAGAACCAGTCCCTGTCGTTTTTGAGTTGCAGTCTGCACGACTCTCCAGAATGCCTGGGCACTTCGTTCGCTTTCAAAGCCAATATCTTGCTACCCAGCGATACAAGTGGACCCCATCATCCCATCTGAACGGTTCCGACGCGCATAGCTCTTGAATCGTCTGCTTCTATGCTCCTAGACGACTTGGCGGGATTTCTCTCTTTTTCACCATTTTTCGACACAAAATTTCCCGAAAAACACTCAAAGGCCGGCCGGAGATGTTTTGGGTCCCCCCTGTTGCTACACTATAAAAGGAGAGATTCGAGACCGTTCTGCAGCACTCGATTCCCATCAGATCACCGACATGAGTGATTCTTCGAGCAGAAAGCGCAACGAAAGGCCATCGCCTGAGCCTTCGGATGGCAGACCTCCTCAATCCAAGAAGGCTAAGCCGTTGGGCCCCTCACAGTCATTTTCCGAGGTGCTTCAAGACATGTCCGCCAACGGTAAGCAAGTAATGATGACGAATTAAAGGTTACTCAGTGTGTTCTCCAGAATCGACGTTGGCTGGTCCTCATCTTCAGGGCACACTTGATTCAAACAAAGCGTTGGGTCTGTTGTTTCTTTATCTCCGTCTTTGGCAATAGTATCTCATGATGCACCTAGTTTTCCAACTAGTCGAATCCTACATCCACCAGAATGATCCCCGCGTCATTCTGATGTTCGGGGTAACCGAGGTGCGCCTCAAAACTAATTAACTCGATGTTGTGAACTTAAATTCGATTCTCCAGACCAACGATAGAGTTCTTGTGCATGTCACAGAGGCTTTGACCCTCCCGCGCAGATATCTGGGTCGTCTAGGCCTTGTCGCAGACCTCTTGGCCCACTATCAGGTATTTGCCCACATCTCGGTAGCTCAAACATTGCTGATTCATGTAGATACCGACTTTGAGCTGGATGGAATTGCCGGTGGGAAAATACCAAGCAGTTGCTGCGTCCGACACAGTTTCATATAATCGAATTGAGGTTATGACCAAGTATGTCGCCCCCTGGTTGCCATCCACATACGTCCTCATTCTGAACAGGCACGGAGATATTATTTTCCACGCCCCTCAGGGGAAATGGAAGAAGTTGGCTCCATTGACGGCGTTGAGCACAGATATCGAGACCGCCGTCCGGCCGGATTATAAATTCCCGGATTTTTCTCAGACGGCTGAGTTGCCAGTTATCCAGATCGGAAATATCTTAGAATCCTTAGTGGACGGTACGCATATCATTTTATCTTGTCAGGGACTCGATAATAACCGCTGCTTAGGCAAACGCCAGACTTTGCGAATCATTTTCACCCTCAAAGGGTGCACGGCCATCGAGGGGGCGCAAGTTCGCTCCTTTCCAGATGAACGATCCCTGCTTATGGCTTGGAAAAAATTCATCATCGAAAGCGACCCCGACTTGATCACCGGGTTCAACATCGGGTTGTTCGATTTCGTCTATCTCATTCTCCGCGCTGAGGTACTTGGACTGCCCGATTTTGCGTGCTTGGGAAGGCTCAAAGGTTATTTTCATTGACTCAACCTCTCCCTCAACCAACTAACACACTGTCTACACAGGTGTGACTGCTGTAGCTCGAAAGGTTAGTTCCCAAGAGGCGCGACTTTGGCGCGACGCCCCAATCCTCGCTGGTCGGCTCCAGATCGACGTCCGCCAATATGTTCAAGAAAAGTTCCGCGGAATGCCCACCAGCTTGAACGCTGTCTCCGAGCATTTCCTGGACGCGCGCAAGGAAGACGTTGATTTTAAGACCATCAACGCCCTCCAGGCGGGAAGCGACGATGATCGTAAGAAGCTTGCAGTGTATTGCTTGAAGGTGGGTGAAGGCAACGCTTGATCCCCTTCCAAGTTAGACCGATCGCGTTTTTATTATTGTTCAGGATTGTCATCTGCCCTTGAGGTTGTTCCACCACTTGAAATGCTTCAACGAGGCTGTCGCTGCTGCGCGCACTGCCAAGTATATTCATCTTCCCTTCGGTGTATTTCTCAGGGAGGGGAGGAATTTGTTTTCCTAAGATGTTTGTGGCTCGTGGATCTGAAGTTGCGCATCCTCGTCGACGTTCTTATTTTATATTGTGCTACTGTGTGTGTGGGAATGAAATTGGCACCGGGGTGGTCATCTTCAAGTCTGAATCCAAGAGCGTAAATTTCGTTCCGCAGTTCAAGTTAGGTTGTAGTTGGGACGATTCGGCGAACTCCGATCGTGCCGATATCACGTGCAGCGTTCTAGACTTCAAGGCCTCATCAGTTGCTCATCAGCCTTCGAAACTTCATGTCCACTGAGCAGCTACCCCAAGACTCGGGTTTCTTCACCTCCGGGAGCTCCAGTGACGACTCTCAGACCGAATCCATGCTGAAACGAAAACGCTCGGACAGCCAAGCAATGCTCATCGGATCGCCAGAGAAATTTCAGGTCATGTCAACAGAGAACGACGCACAAGTGCCTTCAGGAAGCAAGCCTCGATTCATCCATGATGATACATACTACCTCGAGGACGGGAGCTGCATTATCCTCGTTCAAAATACTTTGTTTAACGTGCGTCGACTTGATGGGCTCTTTATGCAAATCTGATGTGCTTTTGTAGGTGCACAGGACGATATTGTCAAAAGGTAGGAGCGGGGTTCCGCGGGTGAATATCCTAACTAACGTATCAGAAAGACCATTCTTCGTTCTCCGCCATGTTCACGTTGCCACAAGGGGACAACGAAATCGAGGGCCGTTCGGACGACAATCCTATCGTCTTGACTGGAGATACCGTTCCAGAATTCCGGCATTTTCTGTGGGCGTTATATGCCCTGTGAGCACAGCACCCCGGCCATGCCACTCTCCTCCTGATTTGTTGCTAGTCCTCCAGAACTTCGAGTAATCCACTCTTCTGAGGCTGACCTCACGCAACTAATGAACATCGCCCGGATAGCCAACAAGTATTCCTTCAAGAGCCTGGAAACATGGTCTCTCGACGCTATCCAAGAATATGTCGACCGCAAGCCCTCCCCCATCCTCACGTCCATTCCGCCACCCAATTCCTATACTTTCTCCCCGAACTCCCCGTCCACATCGATGCAGACCCCCGGCGGCTCCACCCCCATCGAGAGCACAGCACAGCTGACGCGCCTGATCCGTCTCGCGCAGATGTGCAACCACGAGAAGCTCCTCTCGACGATGATCGGGCTGCTCCGCCAGCTCATGAGCTCGTCACTGCAATACGCCTACCTCGCGATGACGCTCGCAGACGAGCTGGACCTACGCGCTCTGCGCGGCGCCGCGTACCTCGAGGTTATGCAGAAAGCCGTCGTCGTCAAGCGCGCGAAAGTCGACCCATTGAAGCCCAAGCCCGCCCCCGCACCTGCCCCGATCGCGGGCCCCAGCACGGTCGCCGGGGCTGCACCTGCGCCGGCCGACCCCGCGGCGGACGCAGGGACGGAGGCAAGTGAAGGCGACGTGGACGAGGAGGGGCGCCTTGTAGTCAACCGCGCGCAGCAGCTTCGGCTCCTTTCGGGGTACTACCGCCTCACTGGTACATGGGAGCGCTTGCGCACGACGCCGCCGCACTTTGATCACGCGCCGTCGTGCGGCGCGACGTGGCACCAGCATGGGTGCACGCAGAGCTGGCTCGAGTTCTGGAAGGATAAGACCCGGAGCGACGCGGTGCTTGTGCTTGGGCTAGCGGATGTCCTTGGCCGGTTGAGGCAGGTGCAGAGGGACTACGACAGGTGGGGGAGCGCCACGTACATGCACCACGATTGTCGGATGGCGGTACGTTTGTTTCGTTTGACTCGTGGAGATCATTGAAGCTCATAGCGTACAGGCAAAGAGAAGTATTACGGCAGTCATCAAGACGGTCGAGGATGCTTTGCCTGATTATTTCTCAGAAGCGGGCGACGAGGCTTCCGATTGAGGCTCCAAACGCGGTACATTTTACGGCTCCCAGACATGTACATATCACCACCCCCATTCCTCGTTGTATACAATATAAGACTACCATGCTACATGAATGATATCTGGAGTTCGGGAAAGGGAAATCATTTCTACTTGCGGCTCTTGCCCTTCCCCCTGGGACGTTTTGGAGTCGGGAATGTGCTGGGAGTCGCGCCGCCTTCGGCTTTGTAGGCACTCTGATTCCAGGGGCCGTTGGCGACCGTAGTGTTGGCACTCGAGTCCGTTGAACCCATCATGCTGAGCATGAGAGCGTCGATGTCCGGGATAGTCTGTTCTTCCAAGCCAGCCTGCGAGCCCCTAAGCATCGTCTGCTCAAACAACTCATTTTCCTCCAGCTCCTCCACCTTCGCGCGGAGATTGCGCAATACCCGCTCAAACTGCACTAGATGTTCATTAGCTTGATTGGTGGTGCCTCGGAAGACAAATAAAAAAGACGACGCACTACGCTCGTCCATCGCGCTCGTCGGACGGGGCAGCAAAGGATTTGCGTCGGCGAGCTCCTCCTCTTTGGTCGCGCGCCGCAAGTCCAGTCTCTCTTCCCACTTGCGCTCAAAGGCCGGCTGGTCCAGCACGCTCTCGCTGTCGGAGGACGCCGTTTGATCCGGGCCATAGACGCTGCCCACCGAGCTCGCAGGCGACGGTTCACGGATGACGGGGTCCGCGTATTCTGGGTTGTGTTGCGTGCGTGACATTCAAAAGAAAGGCGTTGAATGGAAGAATTAAGAGGACGAGCGAGGCGAGCTGCGCATGAAGTAGGAAAGCCCGCAAAGGCAAGTTGGCGGTTGAAAAGAAGCAAGACGCGTATACTCAACCAAACAGCACACGCGTCGAGCTCGGCGTGACCTCTTACCCTTGAACCAGCTTCTTTTATCCCAGCATGCGACCCAAAATTCGAACTTTTTCTGGCCTCATTTGGAACCGCTTCAGTCTGCCGTCGCAACCATGGGTCAAGTGTTTTCTATCGACGACGATGCCGGGTCCAAAATAATTCCGTCAATACGAATCAGACTGCACGATAATTATCCGCTAATATACTAAACGTTATTTCAGAAGTGGCTGGACTGTCCCACAGGTCTCCCGGTAGCAAGACGTATCAAATTCATTAGGCTGTAGGTTTCGCACCATAGAACGTCCAAGGCGGGTTCCGAAAATCCTTGCATGTCAATGCAAGTATACTCCGGTCTTCCACACCCAAAATCGCTCAAGGAGAAATCCACAATAAGAGAAAAGATCTCGGAGACGAGCAGGCATCCATGCATGTCGAAGGAAAGCCACGAGAGCACTTGGGAAGTTGGAAAGACGAAATGATGCCATCAAAGTCTATGGTCGAAAATCTTGAACTCAACCACAACATCCGGGGAGTAATCAAGCATCGGAACCAGGCCTCAACGTCTCAACCTCCGGTCTCAAATTCCCAGAATCGCCATTTCAGCGCACTTCAACGCCATCGTTGATGTGTTATCTACGCGGAAATAGATTGCGATAACGGCCAACATCCTTCGTTTCACCCACCACTTGAAAAATGCCTTTTGGAACGGTAACCCTCAACGACGGAAATGAGGTTTGATCTTCCCGTCAATGTACCTTCTCGGTGGCCTGAACTATACCTGTAGATGCCTACAATTGCCTATGGTGCACTAACTTCCTCGACTCAAATTATCCTCGAATGCGAATTCACGCTGCACTGGCAGGCACTGGCGGGAGCGTCATGCGGGGAAAGGATGCGGTGCAGCTCTGCCAGCAAGCCATAGACACTGGCTTCTCGCATATCGATACTGCTCAGTGTGGGTCCGACTTGTGCACGACTACGCCTGACTGACAGCCGTTCGGGGAACGCCCAGCCTATTCTACGGAAGGTGTGTAGCCGTCTAGCTATCACCGCTACTCTATTGAGGACGTGTGTGTAGAACCCGTGGGTCAGGCCGTCCAAGAAAGCGGCCTCCCTCGCTCGGACTTGTACATCACCTCAAAATATGCGCGCGGAGAGATCCAATTGTCCGTCAGGGCGAGCCTGTATAAGGTACTTCTGCGCTGCTGCTGTGTTTTTCCTCCTCACGGCTGACGCGTTCAAATGCTCAGCTAAAACTTCAGTACTTGGATCTATATCTGATTCACGCCCCTTCCTTGGTTCCTGATATCGAGGCCGCATGGAAGCAGTTTGAGAGGATTAAAGATGACGGTCTGTCTAGGTACAAACGATCATGCTCTTAAGCCTCGAATATCGTTTCTGATGCCACCCCAGGAGTATCGGGGTCAGCAACTTCAATATAGAGCAACTGCAGACGGTTGTCAAGTCGGCGCGGATTCTACCTGCCGTAAACCAGGTGGCTCTTTCCCCGTGCTGTCCATCCATCCTCTTATCTTGATTCCCTTCCACCAGATCAGCTTCAATCCGTACAACTACGCGCAGAGCAAGGACCTGCTCGCGTATGCGGCCAAGCACGGCATTGTCATCGAGGCGTACAGCAGCCTAGCGTGCGTCCCATCTCACCTCCTCCACTGCGCTAACCCACCTCCGTGTAGCCCCATCACGAGGTACCCTGGCGGCCCCGTCGACGCGCCCATCGCGGCTGCGGCCAAGCGCCTCGGAATCACGCCAACACAGGTCATCCTCCTTTGGGTGAGGAGCAAGGGCGTCGTTATCGTGACGTGAGTCGCGCTTGCTTCCTCTCCCGGGGCCAGCAACTCAGTAGTACCTGCTTAGCACGAGCTCCAACAAGGCACACCTGGAGGAGTACATTGAGGTCGGCGACCTGCGTACGTCCTCCGTTGCATTGATACGCCGCTTTCTGAATCTTCATTCTCTTTGGTCGTCAAGCTTCCTTGACGGAAGAGGAAATCGCCGCTATCGACGAGGCGGGCGCCAAGGGCCCGCCGTCCGTCCTTATGAAGCCCGGAAGGGCTGCGTCCAAGTCTCGCGCAGCCCTAGCCTTCCTGGGCGCGACGCTGCTTTTTCTAGTCTACTTCACAAGAATTATGACTTACTACCACGTCAAGACTGTGGGCTCGTAGGCGGAGTTCGTATGTACGATAATGGTATACATGTAATCTACAAAAATGTTACATTTGAAGAGATTCATTCTCTATTAGGCCGCCCTTTATAAGCAAAAGTTGAGTGCGCCCAAGAATCGACTCGCGTCCCAGGATTAAGTCGTGAGCAGGTACAGCACTGTATTCAGGTCAGGGAATGTACATATGTACGGCTGTCGCCCAGACACCACAATCACTTTGGTGGAGGGGTGGGCGGGCCTGTGGACGCAGTGTTAGCTGAGGTAGAGGAACAGGATGGGCGCGGGCGCCTCACCAAATAGCCCCGATCGCTTTGGAGGGGTGCTGGGTCCCGGGAGCGGAGCCGCGGAGGTCCCAGGGACAGGTTTCGGAGCAATATATGGGTTTGCTGGCGAAGAGCGTAAGTTCCGTGGAATTAGGATGAAGAAGTCAAAAAAAAACATACGACGCCATTGAGCCCATGCGGGCACGTTAGGTTTCGGCGGCTCGAGCGGCGGAACAGAACCAGGCGAAGGCGGACGCTGCGTCTTCGCCAACGCGCGCTCCCTGCGCTCAGCACGTTTATTAACGACGCGCCACGCCGGGCGAGCAGGTGCGGGTGCGGCCGGCTCGGCAGGTGCAGGAGGTGCTTCCTCAGGCTATTCACATTTGTCGGCACTTTTCAAAGGAAGAGGGAGGTTTTGCGGCGTACCTTTGGCCTCCATTCTGGCGCATATTCGCCTCCGGCGCCATGCTTGGATTTCACGCTCATCAACTCTGCGATCTCGCTAAAATCCACGTCAGCGTATCTTGAAAACGAGCCGAGGAGGCGACCGGCGCACTACTGCAGGGCCCGCCGCTCATCCCTGAGCTGGCCGACTTCAGCTAGCAAGATCCGGACTTCGCCCGCGAGAGCTTTGCTGAAATCGTTGATGTATCTAACAAAGGCAAGTTGGACCTTTGAGACTGTGCTGGGGTCAGACAAAAATTGTACGTACTTGGGGGCACCGTTGTAAGGTCCTTTCGACATCACGATAGTTAACCGGAGAAAGATCAAGGGCCGTCCTCGAGGTTTGGGCGAGGTAGACTCTGGTGTCGCGAGTCGTCACGCTTATCAATGACCACGTGTTGTTACATGTCACGGTTGAAGCTTCTGTCGAACCACGATACAGCGAGTTCGGCGAAAGGAGCCACGGGTCTTCTGAAAAAGATGCTTCATTTCATTTGTGATGACCTGTGATGACCCATAAGTCTATGACGGTGAGTGTGGCCAAATCCTGAGAGGAAAGATCACTAACTCGTTGCCATTGGGGCGTTGGCCTCAAAAATCGAGGTCTTGTGGAGCGCTGGATACCGAAAAATAGCTGAGTTGTGTCCGGAATTTGACAAGGCCACATTCGCGGGATGACTCTTATAAACTTGATCGTGCTCATTTCTCCCCGAAGAAAACGCGAGAAGATCTTTCTTCAAGACGCTAGCTGTCAATTAAATGCTGGACACCGAGGGAATGCTGGATCTGAGGTGTCAGACAGTGCTCTAAACCACACCCAAGAGACCGACGAGGAAATGTGCGCCAACATAATCGATTTTCTTGGTACGTGAGATGAGAGATCGTCGTCGATTTGTACCTTCCCGGACAGAGGTGTCCGCGGGGTTTCAGCTCGGCTCGGCAATGGTTATAATTTCCAGAGAACATGTCTCATGATTGACAGCTTCGCGGCGTCGCGGGAGAAGCTTTCCTCTGTAGGTGACCATCTGGTTTACTTTTTTTGGTATTGAGGTGGATTTATCTATTTTTCAAGGCGTGTTGCGCCGGGAGGCTCCCAGGTACGGCCAGAAAGAGGATTGAATTTGGTACTGAGGTGGATTTAGGTGGATTTATTTTATTTTTCGAGGTCTGTTGACGAAGAATGCGGTCAAACGAATCGATTTTATTTTGCGGGGATTGAAATTGTACGTAGTTCACGTCAAAATTCAACTTCCGACCGAGGCGAGGGTATAAATACGAGGACCCGCCTTGACGCCTTTCTTCCCGAACCCCCATCCTCTCCTCCTCATCCCGCCATGTCCCAGAACGCCATCCACCACGTCGCTTTCAAGACCAATGTCGCCTGCGCCAAAGACATCCAACAGCGCGACTGTGCTCGTGCCAAACACCACCTCGCCGGCCACCAGCCCTACGGGCCGAGAAAGGGCCACCATAAGGCGGGTTGCGGATCGTCGTCATCTACCACCACCTCGATTCCGGTTAATAACAATGGCGAGTCCGTTTGCCTTCATCCATGTTCATTTCTGACAAGCATAACAAGGCGTAACCTACATCGCATCCGTCGGTGTGGGATCCCCGGCCACGACCTACGACCTCCTCATTGACACCGGCTCGTCCAACACCTGGATCAAATCCGACGGCGACAAGCAATACAACCCGACCAGCACTTCCAAGGTGCGCATATATTCGCTGTTGTTGGTATCTAATCTGACTCTTCTTAGGACACGCGCAAGCCTTTCGTATGTGCTTTGATACTTGTCATCATCGCCTCTCATTTCACTGCAGCAAATCCAATATGGCCTCGGATCTTGCTCGGGCACCGAATGTATGCGTGTTTTTGTGCTCCTTTCTTCTCGGTTGACCCGCGCACAGACACGGACCAGGTCACGCTAGGCCCCAAGCTCGTCATCAAGGACCAGTCGATCGGTGTCGCCGACAAAGCGGACCAAATGAATGGCATCGATGGTATTCTTGGTGAAGAGGCTCTTCGATTTTTGTCGTATTTCAGTTCTGACAGAGATATCGTAGGCATCGGCCCCGTCGACCTCACCCAAAGTCAGTTGATAATAATTTTATCTTGCTACCTCCCACCCATGTTTAGGCACCATGTCTCCCGACGACTCGGACCCGAACGGCATCGCGACCGTCACCGACAACCTCCTCAAGCAAGGGACCATTTCGACGGTCTGGATTTCTTCTCTTATTCAACTCGTCAGCCGAACTAATTTTTTCGATGCAGGAATGCATTGGTATTTGCTACGAGCCGACCACCACCGCCGAAGGGCCGACCGGATGCCTTTCGTTTGGCGGACCTGATCCCTCCAAGTACGGGCGCAGCCCTCGTTGCATAGACCCTGTATTGACACGCATATAGGTACAAGGAAGGCTCGCTCAAGTATGTGCCCATCACCGACAAGTCGCCTGCCTGCAATTATTGGGGCATCGAGCAAAGCATTTGCTACGGTTCCGAGGAAATCATGGCCAAGGCGGCCGGAATACAAGATAGCCAGTTCTTTTCCCTGCCTGCAACGAATCCTATTTAAACTTTTCCTCTAGCCGGAACGACCCTTGTGATGCTTCCTAGCTCCGTGATCAAGGCCTACTGCGCCAAGACCGGCGCAGTGCCCGACCAGTCGGTGCTTCAACCTTTTCTGCTGCTGAACCTGACCCGTGGTTCCAGGACGACCGGACTCCTCACTGTCACCGAGGACCAGTACAACAACATGGAGAGCATGTTCTTCTGCATCGGCGACGTAAATCATCTCCGTCTTCTGTTTTGCTCTTGTTTTTCACCGCGATACTTTGTCTAGGTCAAGTACGAGCTCACCAAGAACGCTCAGATCTGGCCTCGCAGCATGAACTCCACCCTCGGTGCCTCTGACGACAAGATCTGCTTGATATTTGCGGACATGGGCGACATCCAGGTCGGCGATGGCCTTTGCTTCATCAGTGAGTTTTTCAACCATCGCCATTGTTTCGAGCTCACTGGGTTCGCCGTAGACGGCTTCACGTTCCTCCAGGTTAGTTTCATGATCGCATCTTGTAGCCCGGCGCTGATCTATCCCACAGCGCTACTACTCTGTCTACGACACGACCAACCGCCAGGTCGGAATCGCCCCGACCCAGTACACCATGGCGACCACCAACTGAGCTCTTTCCGCATCGATCAGCATTTCCCTTTTTTTTCTTTCACGGCGACGATACCATCAGCATACTTTCCAAATAGCATTTGTACCAATACGCAGCAACGAATAGACACCAAATCATTGTCGAGTTGATGAGACGCGCAGTGGCACGTAGCGCACTCGGTCGCGTGACCGTGTTCGATTCTCAAACTCAACCCGAATTCACATCAACGATTGTTTACCTACACAACTTGTGAGCAAAACTATAGATATCGACTTACACGAAACAATGTATGTAAAGTCTTCGTCTGGGTCTTGTTAGAATTCCCTTCCCATACGATTCTCACTAGCATGCACCCGCTCCCCCAAAGCATTCCAAAGTCGGATATGAAAATCTTCTCCGGTACGTCTGTCGTCAACCAACAACGCGGCGACCTTTTTTTCCACCGTTTCTTTTTACGCGTTGATCGAATAACTCTTGAATTATAAACTGTCGTGGGCTGCTCATGAAGCGTTATTTCCCCGACGAGCCTCCTTCGAGCATAGATCTGTGCTATCATATATATGTATCATATGGACTGCCAGTTGGTAATCTTCAAGCGATTTCGCGTGACCGTGCTGTTGAAAGGTATTGTATCTGTCTTATAAATGGGCACCCACATGAGTCCTCGGCTTGGAAGCCCCCTAAGTCGAATAAATCACCCTGTAGCTGTCGTTTACGATGGGCTGACCGTTTTCACTGGCGGCGTGGCGGCTCTGTTTTAACTTAACCACTCGAGTTCAATACTGTAACTTGCTTTTTACAAACTGCTTAGGTTCACAAAGTACAATTACATTCTACTCGTCGTCCATATGGGTGTCTACGATCGCTCTAATCTCCCCCTTAAGCCTTTTGCAGGATACGAAGGGATCCTCGCTCGTTTCAGGTAACTTCCGCTTAGTGATTGCACCCACCAAGGTAGCGACTTTCGAACACTGGTTTGCGGACCCACACTGTTCCTGGCTAGTCTTTGCAATTCCTGTCTCGAGAATTTCGATGGTTGCAGCATACAACGTTTCCGGATCGCTCGAGCTCGTGCAGTCCATTAGCGTCTTGCGAAGCCGCTCTATAACGCCCTCCATTATATCCCGGTGGCATCCCATGTATCGATTTACGTGAGAGGGAATTTTCTTGGAAAGCAAGATCTGTTTGTCGGTGGAAGCAGTGTGAGCGTATCTGGTAGATTCCCATTCCGTCATCCAAGCCGGGCGAAATTTATCCGGTCTCCCTCTGTGATCGTATCCATAGCATGCCCAGCAAAGAACATAGAAAACAGATTGCAAGTCGTCATAAAACTGCGACTCGCGTGTGGCATCTCCATGTCCAAAAAGTTGTTGATCAGATTGGAAAGCGTACTTGATTTGCATGAGGATATATGAAGGAAATTCGAGCCGGAGACTTACGGTTCTACATGTGCCTAATCCCTGTGGGTTTCGAGATGATCCCTCTTCTGAGTTGGGATAATCAAGGTCTACAACAACGCCTTTGATGCCACCGTATCTGGCATCTACGCCTCCGTTCTCCATTCGAATAGTGTCGTAGCCGATGTGTTTATGCAATATATCTTCTTCAAGAAACATGTGCTTGAGCGCTATAAGTTCCATTCAGTCGGGTGGGATGAAAGTGTAGGATATTCCCACCCAACACCACGTCTCGGACAGCAACAAGCAGATCCACTGCAGACGCAGCATTTTCCAGCGAGTATTTTCCACTGTGTGGCACTGGACAAGCGGTTTCGTCCAAAGGGATGCCCATTTGATATTGTCTGAGATTTGTTCTAGTCGAAGGCTTCAAATAAAGTTCTAAGTGTACGTGGTTCAATGCGACGTACCAGTGGCAAGGGTGGCAACAGAAATGAAGGCCTCGAGACTCGAGGACTAGTAGAAAAATTTGGATCGAAAATCCACGCAGAGTTTGAGGGTTGAGATTTAAGAGTTTACTAGCGGTTGCAAAGCGGTTGAGTTCAAAGAGTTATTTACCCCTGTCACAGTTTTGATTGTGCTGGTGCGTGACCGGGCGTGACAACAG
>JARKIA010000569.1:0-44250 GCA_029289565.1 Mycena galericulata | reverse complement strand
ATCTAGATCTCTTTAATTTGCGAATATTTTCTGGTGCGTGGAAGTACTGGTAGCGCCCGCGGCATACATGTCGGACTTCGATATCTCCCTTCTATACTCACAACGTGGTGTGTACTTTTGCCTCATGGTTTGGGTGTGGCACTGATCATGATCACGATAAACGATTATAGGGAATGGGGTCCGTTAGTTTGCATCTGGCTTCATCCCTCCACTTACCACCTGCTGAAATGAAGTCTGCTAACGGTAGGCTTCCCGGGGCCTCTTTACTGGTTAACTCAACTGTACCTTAATCAAGACCACATTGACTCCACGCCACGCCCTATCCAAAGGATAAGCAATTCTCCTCGAGTGGCGATGCTCCCTTGGTCAGTTCAGGGAATAAACAACGAGGAATGGAGGAACTGGCCCCTTGAGGCTGGTCTACCAGAATCCGACGTCCGATTATACGTATGCTATCTGTTCGCTGGATATATCAAAGAATCCTTACTCCGGCGTGGTCAGGACCTCGTCCAGGATATTCAGAAAGCAACCTGTGACCCGCTGGAATACAGAGGCATAAAAGCGAACCAATTTGCCCGTTGGTTCTGTGGGTTCGACGAGCTTCACGTAGACGGAACAGCTCTACCAGAGCATGTGAGTAACGGTTTGTTTGCACTGAGGGTGCTAGATTTTGTGGCGTCACGGCTCGGGATGCCGCCCGACAAGACAGTTCGCCCTCGCCCTCAGTCCCTTCTGCCTGTCTTGACCGGTAAATGCAATATGGTACGGGTGGGATCTTTTCCTTTGGCTATTCGTTTATTTTTCTGCGCCAGGCTATGGCGCAACTTTGTGATTGGCCGACGGTCATACCCAAAGCGATAAAGATGTCCAAAAAAGCCTCTTCAGAACCCCTATGACAAGCCACTTATGGCCTGCAGATGGGTTGTCAGATGGGGTGTCAGCCCTGTACACGAACTATATGGCCTCGAGATGGATCGCCGACAAACCAAAGAATATAATACAGTGCTGAAAAATTTCCACCTGACTGCTTTCGCGTTGGGCTGGTTTTTCGAGGTGTGTGTTATTTGAGAACCAGGGTAGACAACTGAATTCTTTCAGGGGAGATTTCGAATCCCCCAAGATCCGAGGCGATGCTAACCCACTTCGAAAGGTCTGTATTCTTTGATTGTCATGGTAAATCCTATATCACCTTGCAGTCTTGGATTCAAGGACAGAGTCCAAAAGCATTTGCCTTTCCTTACCAAGTCGGGAGCCACAGCCACAAACACTCTCAGATTAGTCCTTTGGGGATCACCGCTCTTTCTCCTCGTTCCCTGGTCCTTCGAGGATATGGCATTCATGCATCATCAACTTATTCAGGCGAGTCGAATCCTCGTTCTCAATGGCAATGCACTGACAACAGGAAAGGTTTTCCATTGGCTTGGGAGTGAGAAGCCAACCGATCTCAAAGCGTGCGAGACAGCCATCATGGACACAGTGTGGATTTTGGCCAAAGATGGAAAGGGTGCTCATAGCGTCGTTCCCGATTTATTATGCCGGCTGGAAGCTATAGTGAAAAAATCAAGAAACTGGTTCGGTAAGGGATGCGTAATCCGCCACCTGGAAAAAAAATCTTAACCTGGATGCATAGACACGAAGACTAGTCAATCCGTGCCCACCCTTTTCCATCTCTGACAAAGGCCGCTTCAATCCGAGGCAAAAACGAAAAGAATGTGGAAATGGCTGACCATTCTGGCCAACTTTCCATATCTTGGACTAGTCCGCATCTCAGGCCTTCCCTTGCCCAGGTAGGGGCCGGTACTCGCATTTTCGAGCCTCGGCCCAATTGGACAAGCATGGATAGCTTCGGAAACATGTTGATCAACAAGAGGATAGACGAGGGCGGTATAAATCAGATATCAATCCAGATGGAGTCAAGCGCCTACCCCGGCATCCCCCACATGGATCCTTTCCTTGTCTCCCCGAGCTGCTCGACGATCGAGATGGGTGTATTATCGGAGGTTCAATCTTTGGCAGCATCTATCCTCGGAAAGCGCGAAAGGCGTGATCAAGTCCAGTCAGACAATGGCTCTGCGCCAAAAAAAGCGAAATATCGTGACGTACATCTATTTCATCTATTCCCCTGCCGACGATAATTATTGACCAAGCTTCGGGAGCTCTGTTGGCCTTGTGAAAATTTGTTCAAGGTACAAATGCGAGGTAGCGAGCTGAACCGCGCCAAATTTTCCTTCCATGGTATCACGTCGTCTGGGGCAGCCACTATCCAGTCTAGAACAGAAATAATATGCACCAGTATATATGCCTACATCCGCTGTGCACTGTCGCCTAGCACCACTCCGGAGGACACGCTTGAGGAGCAGGCAGCGATCTTCATCAACATCATGAAGTGCTGGTGCACCAACATGAAGCTCGGGCAAGGTATATTTCAAAGTCGAAATTGAAATCATGAATCTGAATAGAGTGCAGGCGAACAGGTTGGATCCCATACGAGCGTTCACCTTCCAGATATCCGAACCTGGGACGGATTACTGGATGTGCTGATCGTCACAAACTTAGTGTGCTTCCTAGACGTGCTTGATCGTCGAAATGACGAAGGTCTTCAACATACAGTTTATTGTGACTGGGCATCATCTAGAGAGCAGTATTCCCGTGCCCGGGACACGGTCAAGGATTTATTGACGTGGTTTACGGCCCACTATGCTGTCAAGCTGGGAGGACAGAACATAAATATCGAGGAGAATATTTTTCAGGTATGATCTCCTAACCAGGTGTTGTCTTTACAAATGCCCCCTAGTTTTCAGCCATGCATTTCGCTGCTGTCCTCAACCACAATCGGTTCCAAACGGAAGAGAAGCAATCTGTACTTGAACGAGTACTTGAGAGGATGGGGGTCTGGGTTTCGCGTTATCGGCTTGTGGGGCCAACGATAAAAGATCTTGCAGGGCTTCTCCCAAGTCATTGGAGGACTCTGTAGAGTATTCGGTGCACCGTATCCATGGCTAGTAGATCGATGCTATGTTTGTACTTTAAAATGTACTTGTTGTATTTATGAGATGATTACGCCTCAAACACTGTTAGTTAGTGCGCCCCCGTGGCACGGTGGTAGTACGACTTATAGTCAATAACTAGTCTGCTGCTGTATCATGCATTCGATTCGCTCGGTGGGTTTGCCGTAGAAGTTGAAGATTTTCTTTTTTTGCATGGGTCCCAACAAACGGTCGCCTATTATTATATTGGTTTTGCCAATCCTCTCATATATTCACCCACAGCAGCAGCAAATTGGCAGTCATAAAAGACTAAAACCAGAGCCGCTTCATCGACGCCTGCGATAAAAAAGGCGCCGCAGAGGCAAAGACTATTCACGACGGCACCCAGGGGCCAACGGAAGGAGGAAGGTGATGCTGTAGATGCATTAGATCGAGCGTTGTGGGATAAAACTGGCAGCGGCGATGCAGAGACTAGCCTCGTAATTTCTGCAAAAGGCCGTCGCGGTGGCGAAGATGATCCGCGACGGCGCCGAGCAGCTCGCTGAAAGAGAGAGATGATGCTGGGGGTGCAGTGAGTGAGATGCCGAAAGATACAAGGATACTTGAGATGTATCAACCCCCGCCGCCGCACGCACATCATCTTGCGCGCCGAATTGGCTAGGCCTGTGCACATCGCCTTGCGCGGCCTTCAGTCGATGCCAGATGGTGCATACTAGTACGCAGGATGGCCTTCGCGCACGCACATCATCTTGCGCGCCGAGTTGACCTGGCCCGTGCACATCGCCTTGCGCGCCGAGTTAATCGGTCGATCTCATCGGAATAATCCGCGGAAACCATAGCGAATGGGGAGATGGAAGAAACGGCGCAGACGAAGAAACTGTGAATTAGGATTCAAGCCAAGTACGTAGATGAGTCCGAGTCTGTACAACCTTTCTTGGGTCTTCACCGGGGTCACTGGGATTCCGAGTCTTGCGCCATCCGTGGCCCCCAGCGAGCAGCCCGAGCCAGACCGGTACCCGGGGCCGTCGCTCACAACTGGGCGCTGTTTGTCCTTGTGTACGGATTTCCACCTTCCACCTTCTTCATCCCTGGCTGCGGCAGGTTGTTGCTTGTCCTTGTGTACGGACTTCCACCTTCCACCGCATTCCAATTCCGACCCTTACATGTATCTACGTCCAATCTATTAATTCTACTCGCCGACCTCTCGCGTTGTTTCTGTTATTTGGCTGACCTATTTCCACGATAAAATTCAGCTTGCCCCGTATCCATCCGGCCGGTAAAAGGTCTGATTATTTGAGCGTTACCCTCCCAGTCTGCGATGCGTAAATCTTTTCCGACAAAATTTTCCCCCAAGGTACTTACCTATCTCTAATTCTTGCCGGTACAGAATTAACGTTCCGAAACCCAAGCACGTAGACGTGCTGAACCCTGTCTACGGCCCCCCAGTATAGTCACTCAAGGCTGGGTCGTATGACAGCGTCTTCTTCCCCATGGGAGAGGGACAAGGACGAGGACGAGCGACAGCGACGAAGATAATGCCCCTCCCAGCGCGAGGACACGCGAAGTAGGTTGCACGTCCCTCCGGCATTTGGGCCATCACGTCACAACCACGCCGACGAAGACCGCGACGGATGCACGTCAATCTGGCATCTGCGCCGCCACAACCAAGCCGACGAAGAGCGCGACAGCGACGAGGACAACGCCCATCCCGCGAAGAGGGCGAGGACCCGCAACTATGGACCCTCGTCCGCGCGTAGCGCCAGGGCGTCGCGCTCCTCCTCGCCCGCCCGGGTCCCCGCGTTACCGTGCTGGGATCGCAGAGCTCGTCGCCGAGCTCGTCTCCGGCGGATCTCAGGGTGTACAACCGCCCGAGTACATACTTCGCCGCAAGTGGAGGTTCCGGGCCCGGTGATATGGGTGAGTGAGCATGCCATGCTCTCCACGCACAGTTAAGTACCTTGAGTACCTACCCTCGTCCGTTTTTTACTGACCACCGGATAAAAGCGAGGCCGCAGCAGGCCTTCTCAAGAACGAAAAAGCATACCGTCTTCGGCGCGCTCACTATGGCAGAGGCCGAGCGCTTCCTCATGGACACTCCGAGATTCGTATCCTCCGACGCCCCCCCATTTTACCTCAATCTCGCGGGCCGCATCACCCGCAACAAGTAAGTGAACCATTCATTGCCCTCGTCGAGACCAATGGCGGCAACGCCTCCTGCCCACCTTTTACCCCTTCCCCGACTTTGCAATAGCGGAACAGGCGTGGAACGTGGGCGGCGCCTCCGAATGAGTATAACTTCGCTTTTTACTCACATTTCGTACCCTCTCGCTACTTACTACTAGCTATCTGCGCGCATGTACTCTAGTGACTGCTGGATTACGCGCCCCCAATCATATCTCTGTACTTCGAGCTTTCTTGAGCGCATCTTAAGTCCTGCATATCATTGATCAAGAATATTAGACATGTCTACCCATATCAGTACCGCGCGAGGTGGACTCAGGAAGTTCATGATTCCTCCACAAACAGCGATCGGGCGCTGCCCTTTTGGGTTCCGTTCGGTGCTCCCGATCGGGCAAGCCGTCGGTCCTCGAAAATACAATTTATTCATATGTTCGACTTGCTCCTTTGGTGTGACGAAAAAAACTACATGGGGGGCTTTGAATTGCCTGGGAGATAATACACGATATATATTACTGGATACCACATTTGATTACCAGCTCTCGGACGAACTCTGTGACGTATCTTCCCATACCTGCTTGTTCCCCACTGCGGAGATCTGAGAATTGGCAAGTCGGTACTCGTGTACGAGACGCCTGACCTTGGAGAACCCCGGGTACCGCCCAGCGGCAACATCGCCGACGGTGAGATAGGGACAAGCTGATGAGAGGGAGGCTTGTGAGTCAGTCAACCAAGATAAGTAGTACTCACCCTGGAGCGCCGCATCCTGAGCTTCGAGTACAGCGAACACGTCGTTTGTATCGACGGGGCCACTCTCCTTGTCCTCTGTTTGGGGCCCACTCTCGTCAACCTCGCTGGCCCCCTCGTTCCCCCCCCCAACCGGCGCCGTCCGCATTGTCGTCTCCAAGTGCGTCCTCCTGGTTGCCCCGACTGCCGACAGTTTTTATCTTCTTCAATTTGGGGCCTTTTAAAGAACTCGAAGCTTTCCGCTTCACAGGCTTGTACCTGCTTCTCACTGTCTGCAATTGAAGGGCTTGGGACTTAAACACATCCCAGGCGAAACGGATAAACAGAGATCCGCGGACGATTCGCTTTGGCCACCGGAGTGGTTTCAGATGATAGCTGTAGGAAGGCTTTGGCTCTCAGTCCAGGACGAGACGACACAAAAGCACGCACTTGGTCCGGAACGTGCGGTAGTAATCCTCCTGCTGCGTCGCCGCATCCGGCTTGGATCCGGCTTGGGCGCCTTGGTGTTGAGAACGTGTATCGCGTCCTCGTACGCGGCGTTGATGTCGTTCTCGGAAGTGGGCACAACCGCCTCGACCTCGTCTCCCTTTGGTCGCCACCGTCCCCGAGTCCGTGCTGACCTTGTTGTCGCCCTTGGTCCCCCACGAGACGTCGTGCACGTTCGCGAACTGCGGGTAAGCAAAATTATCAGTTAAATTGATGAGAGCGCGCCTCGACGTTTTTGGTCTTTTCATCGAGCGTTTCTTGCAGACCGGACAGCTGCTCCTGTAAAACCGCGATCGCGGTTTCCGACTAGGCAATATCCACCTGTGCCGTCTCTTTCTGCTCCTCCAGCTTGACCAGGTTGGCCTCCTCCGTGCTGACGGTCTTGTCAAGGTTCGTTATTCGCTCCAGCGCCCCGTTCAAAGCTTCAGCCTCAAAGTCAGACCTGGTTCAGGAATCAGACAGACGAGAATGCACAAAGGAATGGACCCACTGATGAGTGATCCGAGAGATCTGATTGTCGAACCGCAGGTCCGCAATCGCGCTTCACTCTCAAGCCTGTAGATTGTAAATATTCGCTGATCTTCATCGTCTACAATTGGTGAATTCACCCTGCGAAACGCTAGTAGGACTTCGAATAACCTGAGAACGACATCAGATGGCTGGATAATTCAAAAGAAATTGCAGTATACTCGTCAATTTTTCTGTCCTCCTGTTGCCACATCAAGTCATGTGCAATTCTCCAGATGAAATGTCCTTGGTCTGACTGCTCCGGGTGAACGTCGGGTACAGCCAGCTCCAGGATTGGCCCACGCGACATCTGGTTGACCACCTCGTTCGAATAGGTAGCAAAGTCGAGGAAGAAGGAGTGGAATTTTAATTTCGTGAGCGCTGTCCAGCAAGTGAATCTTGACGCGGAAGTAGTTCGCTGGGCATCCTCCAACTCGTCGCCGTGTGTAAGTGCATGCTGCCATCCTCGGGAGACAAAATATCTGCCTGCAATTGCCTGCGGACTATGAACGTCAGGGTCCGTCGTCTGGCGCGTAAAAATCGGGCCGACTTAATTGTCAAGCGCTAGAGCACAAAAAGTGGTCCGACTGGCTAGTCCCTCACATATTCGCATCTATATACGACTGTGAGAATGGTTTCAAGTCACTCAGTCTCCCTCACCCTGACCTTTTTCAGTGTCGGCGTGCGGCAATCCAAGATTCTCGAAGCACAGATGAGGCGTCGTCGCCAAGAATGCTGTGGAACGTCGACGGAGAGTAGACCACAACCACAGAGACATCGACCGAGTGCTAAAGGGCATTCTTGCTGAATGTTGTAGTCCGAGATAGCGTAGAGCTCGCAAACTAAGCCGATGTGCTGGCGATGTACTGGTCAGGGCAAGACGGCCACAGTGTGTGGCTGTGCCCATAACGTGTCCAAATTGAGAATTCGAGTCCGGTGGAAGCTGGAAATTCGTACACATAGACAAGCAACATACACAGCCACGGATGGATCAGGGGGTGGAAGGTGGAAGTCCGTACACAAGGACAAAACAACGAATCACAGTTGCGCGTCTGGCCATAATTGCAAGCTTGAATATGTAACTAATAAGGGACTGGCGAACATCGGTAACTATCAAATATAGAACACCCACGGACCAATTAAAAAGAACACAGCTACATCCAGCAGGCGCCCTCGAGCGGATATCGACAAGTTCTTGTCCAAGGTATTGAAAAGCTCCAGCAAAAAGTGGATGGGCCGCACCGCTCGCGCGGTACTAGTATCCTTCGAATGAGAATTGGCTAGGCTTGATCTTGGTTGAGGCTTGAACAACAGCAGTCCCTTGTTCAGCTCGCGCCGGCCGTCGGATTAGAGAGGCCTAACAATAAGGGCGCTTCCACGGGTAGGTCGGACATCGCAGTTGCCTGGTCGGCCTGGCTATAGTCCGAGCCTGCAGGGTTTGTCATTGCCGGGACCATCTTCCCCGTCCGTCCCGCCCCTGCGCTGCGCTCCCACTGCGGCTGCGGTAGCCGTCTGCGTCTTCTTTCTCTTCACTGGGTCGCTCTTCCCGTTTCCGGCCGGTCCCTTCCGCTTTCCGAGAATCGGCGGTTTTTTGTCGTTGCAGCCACTCTGTGACTCCACTTTAGACCCTGAGTTCCCTTCGAGCGGAGACACCTTGTGCTTGGCCAGGAGCATCTGACGCTCGGCGACGGGGACGGTGTCCCAATAACAAGTCCCTTCTGTTAGCAAGTGGTGGAGGACTCTTAGTGACACGGCGCCTCCTGTACCGTTGCGTATGTCGGACGGGGCTTGCCATTGGACTTCCTTGGGCCATCCGACAAGCTGGACACCCCATTGCGCTTTTATGAGGCGTTCATATTGTTGCCATTCCATTCTCAGGGTGGCACATCCTGTCGCTTGGTCTGGGGAAAGAACTGGTTCAAGATAAGGAGGATCAAAACTGAATTACGTACGCAGCCCCGCTAAAATCATCTGCACCACCTCTTTCTGAACGCTGGACTTTTTTGTGGACTTTTTTGGGGCGTCATCCTGGGGATCGTTCCGCGGAGGAGGTATTGGCGGTGAGCTGGGGATCCGGTCAGTCAATGGCATCGGGAGCGCTTGAGCTTGGACCAGCGGGTTTGAAGTGACCACCCCGGACCATTTAGGCGTCCGGGGAATTGAAAGATTGGTTGGGGTATGAGGAGCGGCTCCGGAAACTGCAGGAGCTTTTGGGAGACCCGATTCCACCGGAGAGGGAGCTAATGGACCGGTGCCTTCAAGAAACGCCGCGTGAAGTAGGTTCCTCATCTTTTGTGTTGGCTGATGGAACTTTGCTGCCAACGTCTCGGCTTTTGTGGTCAGGTTTTGCCGGTAATCCTGCCCATAGTTGCGGATCAGGTCTTGAAGTTCTGTGGTCCTGTGCGACCCTTCCGCCGTCTTCTCCGTGACCGGCACCTCGACGACCTTCTCCACCTCCACTTGCACCTGGGCGATCTTCTCCACGGGCACCTCGACGATCTTCTCAATGATCTTCTCGACCGTCTTTTCCACGGGCACCTCCACGATTTTCTCAACGATTCTCTCGACGATCTTCTCCACAACCACCTCTCGCACTGGCAGGTCTTCATCGTTTGTCTGGCAAGCCATCTCCGCTGTCTCTACAACCACATGTCGCACTGACGGCTCGATACCGTTGGGCCGGCACGCCATTCCTACCGTCTCTGCCTGCCCCTCGGCCCCGAGTGGACTCAGCCCCCTGCCTACAGGCTCGGCGAACTCAGGGGAAATTGTTGAGTGGCGCAGGGAGGGGTTATCGCCCCGTTCGCCTAGGCCGTCCGGAGGACTTGACGAGCAGTGGAGCGCGGGATCGGCAGTATTTCCCCCGCATTTCTTCATCAAACTTCCTCCACATGTCTTCATCCAGATCTACCTCCTTCGCCAACGCGCCGTCCGGATCGGGTAGATTCATCCACGGTGAGGGCCGAGGAGACATGTTGAGGGTTGGAAGTTCCAAAGTCCCTACGTTGGGAAGCTTGGCGGGAGGCGTTCCTGAAGATAGTCTTGAGCAAAAGAGAAAAGGCAAGACAAAAGAATACATACGCGGTCCTTGGGGTATCGGCGAGTCCCTTGATACAGGAGTATTTCTCCCCGGCGGTGGGGAATGAAGGGCGGGCTCCATGCAGAGCTCGACATTTTCTGCACCTTCTTTGTTCTTCACCAAGCCCTCAGCAGGGTGGGGGGGCACTGGAGGAGAGGTGGGGATGAAGGCCGGCAACACTTGGCCGGTCGTCTGGTCCATGTCCCTGCCTGTACTCCTGGCCACCCTTACAGGTTAACGGATCGTCGTCGGTGAGATTTTCGGGCAGCTTCCCATCGTCAAACTCATCGGGATCCCCGTCAGCTGGTAGGTCGTTACTGGCGCTAAGGGGTGTGGGATCGCCGTCAGTCCATGTTACAACATTGTTACCCATGAAGGCCCTCTCGAACTCGTCAGGTGAAGAGAACTCCAAGTGCAGGTCCAAATGAGGCAAAAAGCGTGTGGAATCCCCAAGTCTACTGAAAGCTTTTCGCCCGTCAGTGGCGGAGTTGAAGCTTATTGAAAAGCCGTCACGGAGGGAGACTATTGCGAGTGGAGGGGGGAACAACCCTATTGCCTGGATCGCGATGAAAAACTCGCTGAGTTCCATGGGAGGTTGCACCCCGTGAATAACGACCACATTTGATGGGACGTCGTGGGGTTTAACCACCAATGCCTCTCTGTTGCTCTTGAATGAGGCGAGAAGCGGCAATCGGGAGGCGTCCACGTCGTCAAGAACCTTATTGACATCATTGCGATCGGGTTTCTCTGAGGGATACATCCACCGGGATGCTTTCAGTGGTACCCAGCCAGCATCCCTCTCTATGAGGAAGATAAACTGGGGAACGGGGGCGCCAAAGGTCCCCGAATCGAGCACACCTGGCGGTTCGTAACATCCGTTAAAAAATAGAATTCGATGGTTGCCCCTGTCGAACCACCGATGTTGGAAGCTCGTTTGGGGTCGATTCTTTGGCTTAAACCGGAGCCAAGCCAAGCCGGGTCTCCATTTTTGCAGCCTGAATTCGTGCCACGAATTATCTTGATTACAGTGGGTGATTAACGGAGGAACCACAAAAGGGACGCGTTCTGGGTCCACGGATTTCCGGAGTAACTCTTCGGCGGCAAAGTCGTCGACATAATCGGGATAAATCGGGAGGATGGCAGTTTTCTGTAGCAGGGACGGGGGAAGATCACCGTCGCATAACGAAGGCGTTGGCTGGCGAGAGCCTTCGTCCACCTCGATGCCGGGGAGGGGAGCACGATGCGATAGTGTGGAGCCAAGATGCTCTATAGAGCGTTGGTATTGACAATGCGATTCGGGATTCATTCGGCTCTACAAAGGATCGTCAGGACAGTTGTGTAAAGTTTCCGCTTAATTTTCGGTAGATGAGCAGTGTACCTAAATTGTAATGGCGGTGGAAGTGCCCGTACGTGGAAGCAGGCGGCTGGTGGAAGGTGGAAGTATGTATACAGGTACAAACATGAATCGGACCTGGTCGACATCGCGATCGTATCCTTGCAAAATTGGGCGTATCTACAATATTAATACAAGAGCGCGCCGCGGACGCTTCACTTCGCCCGAGTCCTGAACATGATAGACGGTGCCACGGAGACTCAGTGACTCGGAGAACCGTCAGAGATCGACAAATTATTTTTTTCGTCCCGTTGCTAACGATTCGAGTTCGAACAGCAGGGCTTCGGACTGAATGTACCTGCGTCATGGACGGCGCGAAGGAACTGGCAGGGCGGAGCGGAGAACTGCGGGCGACGAGAGAGGCCTCGAGGCTGAGAAGGGTTTATTGATGGGTCCATGGAATGGACGGTAGCGGATTTGTCCAGGCATATTTTTTCATGGCCGTCCAGAGGGGTGGTGTGGGTCTGGAACGTTGCTTTCGCAGTGAATTCGAATAGCAGAATTCGGGGTTTAGTGTGCCAGCGTGGATCATGTTTTGCCTTGTGTACGAATTTCCGCCTTCCACCTTCCACTGGTCAAATTCGCCTCGTTTTGCTTGCCCATCCCCGCCGACAGACACCCCGACCGCCCCATGGACATTGGTCATTTTTTTTAGCACCATCGTCAAAGTATCAAGGCCCGTCCAGAGCTCCCCCATGTCGGAGGCCAAGGTTTACGTTGTTGTTGGAGGTTCAAACTCTGGCGTTTATGAGCAGTCGTGAGTTAAAGCCGTATCAGGATACCACTGAGATTCAATGTCGGCAGGCCACATCTGTCTGCCGCAAGTGGCAGTCCCATTTTACCTATCGTCATCAAGTGCAAGACTCATCAGGAAGCAAAGACGGCCGCCGGCCTGCATGCTGTGTTCGAACAACTCGGGAGTGAAACCGCGCAGGACAACCCGCAGGATTTCGCCAAGGCCATAGCTAATTCCAACCACATCTCGCCCTTGTTTCCCTCAGGCGCGCCATTTTATGCCGTATATGTTGGCAAAAATGAACGAGCCATCTACTTGAAGTTGTTCGTGCCCTGATAGCCTTCTGCAATTTATTATGTGTAATGCTATTTACAGCTCCGATTTTGAGCACCAGGTCCACGGCCAATTTTCTCCTAAATACGCCCACTTTAGATCTATCAAACAGGCATTGGTGTATATGGTTCTTCAAGGAAACGAAGGACAAATGAAACGGCTAGGATTATACGGTGGCTTGACTTTCCTCGTCATGCATTCCAAGCTTACTCCCGTAGTAGACAATCCTTCGACATCCGTATCTGCTGGTGAACCGCCGAGGTCCACACCTAGGCCCATCTTTTCTCATATCCGAGACTTCGCTGGAATCACGGGTACAATTTATGGTTCTACATCCGGTTCTCCGGCGTACACACAATATGACCAGTTGGGAAAGCATGCAGCGCACTATCTGCAGGCCCATGGGTACACCGCCGAGACCATCGAGGAGATTCAGAGCATCTGGTTAAGCTGTAAGGATGTGGATGAATTTGTTGGACTTCTGTCAGTGCGTGGAATGGCAACCACAGAAATTATGTGGCTTTGGGATTTTATCCACCATAGCACAACTTTTAATTACATTACAGTTTAGGCACGGCACAATATATATGGTTTGGTTTAGTCCACGTTCAGCTGCTTTACCGATATTCCATTGGTGCGAGATATCTCTGATATTTTATCTTACCCCACCGTTGCTTTGGCTGGACACATATGTGGCCTTCACTGCTGATATTCATGATCGTTGCCATTCCTGAGCTAGCATCAAAGTAAGGAAAATGATACGGTATTCAAGAGTACAGTATGTACCATATGGGACGTCGAAGTAGTAAACAAAGGTCAAATCACAATCCAAAATCGGACTGTTTAGGCGGGCGGTCCCCGATGTGGTCAATAATCTCCTGTGGGACGGGCCTCAGGATGAGTGCTTTTTGAAAGGCAGCGTTGATGTCTCTTCCATAATCCGTGGTGCCTGAATGACCAGCCTCAACTGCCCATTCCAACGTACCGAAACCGGTGGCAGGTCCATGACACATGGAGGATTGGGAGAAAAAAAACCATGCTCCCTCGACCAGAATCATCGCCCTTGACGATGGGGTGTGAGTTTTCGGGGGTTGGTTTCATGACGTCCATTTCGGTCCAGACGTGCTGAAGGCCTGATTTTTGTGAACCCCCAAATAAAAATTTAAATGAAAAAAAAAAACAAGACATACGATGGATGTCCATGTTGAAATGATAAAAAAGGGCTGACGGGTAGCCCGCCAAAGCCCACGGGGGCAACTCGGCTGTAAAGCCCGCCTCCCATAATACGATCCAGGTCCTCCGCTTGTGATCAAACCTCACTGCAAGTGGGGTCAGCTGGTGTGGATGGATGGGGGGCAGGGACGTACAGCCACTTTTGAGGATGTAGGTCAGAATCAAGCAGACTCGTACCTGGTTCTTGCAGTCCGCATGCGGCCAGGTGTGAACACGGGCTTGTCCTGGGAATGCTGCATTCAGGCAGAAATTCCAAAAATAGCCGAACAGCGGCCGAATTCCATATTTTTTAAAGTGCCATTCTGCCTCCTCCTCCATATCAGCCACGATGCCGGGCCACACGGCGCGAACAACGCTGCAGACCCATTTTCTGCCAACAATGATTAGGGATGAGTCGCGGTTGAACGTGGTGTACACACATGATTCTTTTTACGACTCGTAGGTTCAAAAACCTCTCAACCTGCACCGCATGCTTCTGATGCCAGGCAGTGAGGTAGGGCTCCTGAGAATGCTCGGGTCAGCCATAGGGAAGGGGGGGAGGCGACGTACGACTGCAGATTGCCTTTGATGCCCGATGATTATGGGCAAATGGGGGCCGCGAAGGCCATTCGCGCATCCGGCGCGAACGGTTGCTGACTGGAGTTCTTCACCAACAAGAATCCCTTGGGCCGCCTCTATCTCCTTCACCAATGGTATCAGCCACATGGCACGGAATGACCGGTAAAAGAAAACCAGTCCATTCTTGTCGACGACAAAAGTCCCGCGCTCCTTGACCTCTCTAACAAACATACGTGTCAGCCCGTGGATGTGCTGCGCAAGACATAGGTCCAGGAGTGGCGCGACTAGATACACTTTAGAGGTCAGGATGAGTACGGAGGGTGGCGGCGCGAGAGGTAACGCACCGAGTAGAGCGGTTCAGCAGCTCCTTCACGGTCTTATAAAGTCGTTGCTCAGGTACGACTCGACGAGCTCACGCACGTACGGTGTTCTATGTACTCGCCGAAGGTCGAGTTTTCGAGGATCTGGGTCTTGAGTGCAGAGCGCAGTAGGCTGGCGAGTGCGCACAACACGCTGTATTAGATGGCGATATCTCCTGGTGTGACGAGCTGCGGCAATAGATTAGTTGATCAGAGACAGCGGGGATAGAAAACGCAAAAAACATACCCGGCCCGTCCAATCGCCAAAATCCTCAGCTCAAGAAACGAGTGCACAGCCTTTTGGTAGCCAGACGCGACAGAGCGCCGTGGCGAAATCGAGCTTGTACAGGACGCGCTTGCGGTCCTTCTATATGGCCTTCTTCTTGTTCAGAAGCGATGCCGCGGTTATGGCAGCATCCCCCGCCTTCCTTGGTGTGCTCCGCCGCCTTTTAGGTCGCGTCAGCTTTTGAAGGTGTACGCAGTTCAATCAGGAAACTCTCAGCACACGTGATGAGTTACCGCGCAAATGTGTTGCTTTCGAACGACTGGCACTTTGAGGCTTCAACTCAGGCAGCAGGCTTAGTGTCACACTGCTCACTCCGCGTATTCTCGTGGGACTATTACCTCTTGTAACAGTCCTGCACTGACGATCTATTCCAGGTCTTGCTCCTCGTTCGTTTACGCCTAAAAAGTCGGTTGCTTCAAGTCAAAGACGTATCCGGTTCGTGGGTGCTAACTTACTATAGTCTCTGTTGAAACTACATAAATGGCGTCCGCCGTTTCTCGCTCCAAACGATCTGTTCGCGTCATCCAAATCTGCATCCAGTGCAGGCGCCGAATTGAAGAAAGTGCCCTGGAAGTGGCGCCCTTGGTTCCCTACATAGATGGGAAGATACAAGAGGCATTACACGATAAACTATTACCCAACGCCCCCCCCTGGAATCTTGAAGAGACGCTAAATGTTCCTTACTGCTGTGATCAAGCGGAGATGGAGGACGAAGAAGATGACGACCTGCCCACTAATTGCTCGGTGTGTGCGCCGTATCTGCGCCATTGCGGTGCGGCCTACGCTGGTTTCTCTGATATTGGAGCCTACGTCGCCCATCTTGCCTACCTGCGTGAAGAGGCGGCCAAGACAGAGCGGAAGGTACCCGTTATAATCATGGATGACAACGGCGCGGAAGAGATGAATACGAATATAGCGGCGGGGAACGATTCGCAAGTATGCCGCCCGGGGATCCCAGATCAAGGGCTCGTAGACCACATGAAAGTGGTATCGCAGCTCCAGTCGGTTCGAGGTCGAAAGGTCGTCAACAAGCTCCTGCACACAGATCCGACGGCGACCGGATGTCTCCAAGGTGTTGTGGCTGTATTAGAACAAAGGGAAGCATCGGCAAAGTCATCGCTTGCCGAGGCAGAGGCCCGGGTTCTTGAACTCCAGGAGGCCCTCCAGAAGGAGGAACGAGAATTACACAAACTTCGCAGAGCCCTGGACTCCGTTGAGGACATTCGCCCGCGCAAGATTCCGAATAGTTTGGTGACGGGCACCGCACCGAAATCGGCCTCGACGCTGGCGCCTCCGAGGTCCGAGCCTACTTTCCTCCAGATTCTGGCTGCAAGTCCTCCCATTGACACACAAACGCCGGCCCAGCTTGCCCGCCTTCGACAAATGCTCATGACCGCCAAGACCCCCTCGTACGACGACCCCCCAGAAGCCTATGCCAAATGGCTTCAGTTTCGTGAAAATCGGTTTATCAAGGGTGTTCCGCTACACGGGCCAGACTGGGTGGTAGATTTACGCGACGTGCGCGGCCGAAATGCAGTGCTATCTCGGGTGCCTCCCGGACCGGCGGGGACTTGGGAGCAGCGTCACCATCACATGGACTGTCTTCTCGCTGTTTTGCGAGTACTCTCGATTCCTCGCAAATACGCGAATATCATCCAGCGGACTGGAATTTTTGTGGCTGGGACAGTAGACCTATCGTGTAGGTTTGCACCCCCGGGCCTGGGATTCAGTCCTCCGAGCGAAGTCGACCTGGTGCGGTTACTCGCCGGCCAAGGCTTGACTGTTGAAACTGCCGACGACGCGTGGCAGTTTTGTTACAAATTCGTGGAGGCACACGCCAACGCAAATGAAAGTATGATCCCTTCTGATGTGGCGAAAAACTTGTTGGTGCGCATTAACGAGAAGGTGAGAGTTACTGGGCGGCCCGCTGGTATGATTCATCCTCCAGACCTGGACCAGTTACCGCGGACTGGGTTGCCAGACAAAAGTTTGCGGCTCGTAAAACAATTGAAGTGAATGACTATCAACTAAAATGATCTATTCTGCTACATGTCTTGTATTTCGGATTCGTGATAATACTTGTAATACATATTCCACAAGGTTTTGAATTTCCTATCTGTCGAAGTATTAAAGGAGTGAATCCGAAAGATGTTGTGGCTGTGCAAGGAACGGCAGGTAAACCTCGTCTAGCACCTCAGCCTCTAACTCCGCTCTTCCGAGATCATGAACTCCTCGAAGCCCCGGACATGGTGTCCTGAATGTCCTCGGTTTGTTATGAAGGCACAGGAGAGCTCGCCTCTCGCCTCGGAAATGGAGGACACCTTGGAGACAGAACTCGCGAAAACATTGAAAGACGGTCATTATACTTGGCGGCTTGACAGTCGCACTGGAATTGGTATCCCCATCTGTGGCTCTAGATGTGGCGTCTGCAGTGCGTTCTTATCCCATGTCGCCAAATCCCGGGGCCGGCGTCGTAGCGATGAGGATGAAGACGGTGACGATAGCTCCGAGGACGATGAACCTGACGATGACTCTGACGAGAGCGGAAGCGATGAAGAGGGTGGTGGAGAGGAAGAAGACGAAAATGAAGAGGAAGATCTCACCGAAGACGAAGACCTCGTCGAGCATATGAATAATCTCTTCAAGTTGCACTGCTTGAGCGGTCGCATCCGTACAAACCATCTGTTTAAGACGGATCGGGCAGCCTTGGGTCGTGCGCAAGACAATATCGCCGAACTGAACAGAAGCAATTCTATCCTCGAAGAGAAAATGGGCAAGGTGCAGGTGGAGGCCGCCCGACTCGAGCAAAAACTTCATGACATTCAGAAGGAGACGGCCCGGCTTCGTAACGACCTCGAGCAATTAGATCCCAATGCTTCACGCAAACGTCTGGTCGTGGATGATGGACTTACGGGCAATCTGTTGATAGGTAGGCGTCGTGGCAAACTTAACGAACGAGGTGTTAACCAAGCAATATGAGAAAGTGGAGCAGCCGGAGAACCCTGCCAACCCCGTTTCTTCTGATTCTCAACCTCACCACGAGAAACCTTCAGCCGTCGAATCTGTAGAGGATATAGCGGCACAGGTCCTCAGCCGTGGTAGATTTATCCCAGGCGTTCCAGTGGATGGCCCTGGCCAGACCGTCGATTTGCGCAATGTACGTGGATACATGGCGTTGCGGTCTTTGACAGGCCGTCATAACAGATCCAAGTCGTCGCGCGATAATCACAGGAAACGGTTTCTTGCGGTGGTATCCGTTATTGCAATCCCAGGCCTGTATGCGCAGAGAATCCACTCCCTCTGTGCGACAATCGCCGCCGTCGAACTTTCGTCGCTTTGTGCTTTTGGGTCGAAGTTCGACGAAGACGTGGTTGTTCGGAGGCTCGCGGATAATGGTCTTACAACAGAACTTGCCGATGACTGCTGGCAGTTTTGTTACAAATTCCTCGGAGCGGAGATCGGAAACTGTAAAAGTGCCTCTGACAAAAAACTGCTTGTAGATTTACGGGCTCGTGCTGATGCGGCACTAGCCAGGCGCGGTAAACCTCCTGGACTCCGATCAGAGAGCGAAGATCGTTTTCCGAGCTAGTCTTTCACGCTTTGCAGGATTGTCCTAAACTGCACCTTCGGCTTTCCATGTACCAAGTCTCGTACGCGAATTTTTATATAGATACCGAGCCCGTTCTCCTTTTCTCATTCGCTTCCTTTGGGATGGGGTGGTTCTAATGGATATGCGGGTTATCCAAACTTGTATCACGTCAGTCAGTACTTACAGAGGCTATAGAAGGCGACAACGGCTCAGAGAAATTTTGAAGCGGTTTGGTTCTCAAGAGGGATTCCAGTGCATCATTATATAATTACAAAGTCGAGCCATTGCACCCAAGATTCGAGTAATACCGTGTGGGATAAATTGTGTGAATCCGTGTCATGATTTAATGTATGAGGACATACTATAGGGTACGAAGTAATGTCATATAAGTGGACAATGTTATGGGGGCGACACGAAAGTTTATTGGTTATCAGGTTCATAGGTCGAAATTAAGAGCCTTGATTTGTTGCTTCGAAGACATAAAATCCAATCAAAGGTGTGGTATATTCCAACTAACGGATAGAAGGATACAAGCAAGAAAAGTAGGTGGACACACTAGTACTCCCAAAAGAAACTGTGGTTGCTTGTACCGGCGGCTAGGGAATATCGTGAGGATCGCCGCGTGAAGTGGCATAACGGGTACTCACGGCAGGTGCCGTCAGCCGCCTGGGTGCATGTCGGAAGGGGGACGCAGGTGAGGTTTTGGCTGGTCCACCCGAAAACTCGGCCTTCAAAACCTCCGTTCCTTCAAGTTCCCTGTTTCTTTAGTCCCTGACGCAGAATACACATCCTTCAATCATCCATAAGGGATACTCGGTATCCTGAGGTCGGGTTCTGTAGACTCCTTGTCCTTTCTCTGCCGGCGCAATGATCCTCGAATTTATCTGGATTCTCGCGGGAGTACTGCTCCATTATCTCTTGCGTGACTGTTTATTGACTATCAACCATTGTCCCACTTGGGCGTCGGAACCTCAATACCTGTTTCGTGCAGAGATTGGACGTCACGATGGCGAGCCAAAAATTGCCCATGGAGACGTCTAGCGAGTCGAGGAATAGCGTCCGAGACGGCATCCTCCAAGTCCTCCGATATAAATGCTTCGGGGAGTTTCGGGAGGCAAAAAATATCCGGCTTGATCCCGAGAGGAACTAGGATTATCGTCGTCGAGGGTACGGCAAGCAGAGCGAGTCCATGTGAGTCCGCGCGCCACGGGTACGCCGTCGATGGCACTTGCGTCCCTGACTCACCCCCACGCCCCTTTTGCGCAAAGTGGCCGTAGGGCCAGAAGTAACTAGCGAGTATACCGGAACAGTGCAGGACTTGGGCACGAGAATGAAGGGCACCAGACTTAGCAAGTAGAGGCGCTGAATTGACCTGGAATGGAAAGTTGGTGCAAACAATCTGTAAGCCAACAATTAGTAAGCAGCGCCACTCTCTGCTCGTTCTCCTAGTTTCTTTGCCCCCCGCGCTCGTCCGGCGCGGGGTACTTCGGGCCCACCCAGCGCGAGGTTTTATGCATATGCGCAGCTCACCGGCGCGCGCGCGAGCTTACCAGGCTAGCGTTTAGATCGAGCTCAACGGCACGGTCGCCTTCCAAGAAACGTATCGTCTCTGCTTCTGCATTCACCACATTCTCTTTGGCGGGACTGTCGAGGACAAACTACTCGTTCAAGCTGCTTGTGCAGCACACAATTATGGGTGGGCGAGACGTAAGATCTAAGTTTGTAGACAGTCTCTAACCTTCCTTGTAGGGTATAAGTCGACGAAGTTTCGAATCGGAAATGAGTGCCATCGCACCGCGTTCTTGACTAGCGCCCCTGATCATCACGTTGCCAGCCCGTGTTCACGAGCTTGACGGCGTGAGTGGATCGGGCGTCAGTCCCTCGTCGGCCTGCTTTTGGCGAGCTTGACGAGGTCTTGGATGTAAGCAGGTGGTGCTACTCCGACGCTTTACGCATCCCCAAGAGAAACTTCCAACCGAAAGTTGTTCCAGGTAAGCACGCAGTACCTCTACTGTTTATATATTTGTTCTTATCTTCCTTCTAGGGCTATCTACGACTCGCTCTGCGGACGATATTCTGGGATCTTTCTTCACATCCAACAAAAACCAGACCTTCTGCCCATGTAGGGTTGGCTCCCAGTGTTTCCCTTAGCGATGGCCAACTTCATTGACTCGAGCCCTTGCCAGTGGGTAGCATCAACCCTTCAATCTAGGTTCCCGGCGGTGTTTACTTCCTCGAGACGAACTCGTAATCGCAAGGCATGTGTATCGTATTTAGGTTGCTTTTATACCTGTTCTTTTTTATACCTGTTCTTACCTTCCTTGTAGAGCGAAGTCGACGAAGCTTTGAATCGGAAACTAGTGCCATCGCACTGCGTTCTTGACCAGCGCCCCTGATCATCACGTCGCCGGCCCGTGTTCACGAGCTTGACGGAGTGAGTGGATCGGGCGTCAGTCCCTCGTCGGCCTGCTTTTGGCGAGCTTGACGAGGTCTTGGATCGCAACCTGATACCTGCACCGAGTTCTCAGTTAGTTACACTTTCCGTCTTGGATGAGATATTGATTTTCAATAGGAAATAACTCTAACGACCTCAACCAACCAGTTCTTCGAAACGCACTTTCTGGACAGGTTCTCTCGCCCGCCATAACGTCCCTGTGCGTTCTGCCCGGGGCGCGTGGGGTGCGCGCCGCGCAGGCTGAGCATCTGGAGCACCGCGCCCTGCGGACCGAGCACCGTCCCGCCGCCGACGGTGCCGGGCATCGAGACTGTCATGAGCAGGTCTTGCCTGTCGTTTGTCCTGTGCCGCGCGTTAGCGGCGTGAAGAGAGAGATAAACGGAGTCAAGACGCACGGCTCCGTGAGCGTCATGCAGTTGGAGCTGACGACGTTCTGCGCGGGGTCCTGTCCGGTCGCGAGGAACACGGCGGTGGGTATACTCGCCGCATGCGCATTGAACCCGCCAATCGATCCCGCCATCGCGCTCCCGACGAGGTTCCTCTTGGTGTTCAAATTGTACAGCACATCTACCGTCGTCTTGAGCACGCTCTTGACGACTTTGCCCGGAATGACCGCCTCGGCCGCTCTTTACGATTCAGAAGGCGAGAACGAGACATCTGACTAGATCGACGAACACCTCAGCATCACCTCCGCCCCGAAACATTCCACCCCTGCATCCAATATCAGACCCACGTCGAGCATATCATCCACCTCCCGCTTTGCCAACTCCATTGCACGCACATCTCGCTCGTCCATGGGTCGCTCTTCCACTCGCGGCGTTTCTGCTCGGCAGAGCCACCCTGACAGCTTTGACGACGTCACTGCGATCCCTTCACTTCCAGACGTTCAAAACGAACACGGTACGGGGCTACGGAGGAGGACGCCGATTTTGATCGAATTAGAGACAGTGTGCCAGAGGCATACCTCCCGCCCGACGCACAGACGAAGACGATGATGAAGGAGAGCAGAACGTATCCGAACGAGCTCTCCTCAACTCTTGAATCTTGAGTCGAGACGAAGCCACCCCAAAGAAGAACTACGATTATTCCGTCAGTCGGTCTGAGCCTCAGGTGCGTGCCACACACCACAGATTTATATTCCGGACTAAAGGAATATACAGCCCTCGCCGTTCGACAAATTCCGCAATTTCGCTGTGCGTCGACCAACTCCGTGGACTCGCACACTCCCTGTCTCGCACCACCTCGTCTCCTACGTCGTCCGCCGCGACGCCACGCAGCAATATGTCAATGGCATTTCCACGCTCGACAACTACATCACCTTTGTTCGGAGTAGCGATCCCGTTGCCTCGCTCAGCAACCGCGTCTCTTGCCGTCGTGGTCCGTGATGAAGAGAGTGTCAGTGCGGATTCTTATTTGCAGGAAGGAGACATGCTACATTGCCGATGTCCATATCTCAGCATTGCGAACAAAAACCAGCGGAGGAGCACGGTAGCCAAGAGCCCCCGTCGAACGAAGAAGGTTCTGTGAACGAACCCGAACCTACTTTTTCCTCGCCAACCTTCCGTCCCGATCATATTCGCCCCCCGCTATCCAATGCATTATCTTCTACCGCTCCATCTGTTGCCTTTACCGCTTTTCCGCGTCTCTGAGCACGCTTCCAACTCTCTTCCCCTCCAAGCAACGTTCCCGCAACGCCATCACCCCAAGATCACGACGACGTCGAGACGGGCGAAGTGGCCGGTGAGGAAGAGCCTCTCACCCCGCATACCCGCCGCCGCTCCTTCCTCTTCTCCGTGATCAACTCCACCACCCGCCCACGTCTGGAATTCCCCACGCCGCACCCCCGCGCCACGCAACACGTGCCGCTGAGCGACACCGACGCCGCCGACAGGCCCGCGCCTACCCCAGGCCCGGGCCCACGCCTCGCTGCCCTGGGGACGCCCGCGCTCCGGCCGGCGTTCGCGGGCGCTACGCCACGCATCCCCGTCCAGGGCGCGGCGGCTCGCACCCGCTCGCGCAGACGTACATCCCCTCGCCAGCGGCATCCGACTCTGAGTCTGCCGTGGGCGCCGGTGGCGGCAGAGGTGCGGCGTGGGGCACCACCCCGTCGCCGCACGACGGTGCGTCCATCATCTCGACGGCGTCGTCGCCCTATTTGACGACGCATCTCTACCACGCGAACGCGTCGTTCGACCCTGTTATGGGCGGCGGCGCGAGCAGGTCGTTCCGGTAGCAATCCGTGTCTGCGAGATGGGAGTCGCGTGGCATAGCGCGACCGCGTGGCTGTTCGGGCGGGATGGGCAAGCCTGTGTAGTATTTCGAGGAGAAGGGAGAGCAGGGCTGCGCGTAGGAAGGAAGGGGGTGCATCGTGGAGCACTGGAGGGAGTAGGGCGGAAGCCGCAGGAAACGACCGAACGAGATCTGCACAGAGAAGTGACTGCGGAAGGAAACAAATTTGCAATACCTGCACGTCCTGTGGAGGGCATGAAGCGCGAGGAAACAGCAAGTGTAGTTCTCTTTGACGTCAATTACTACTCATGAGATTTCCAGTATAAACTCCAGACAGCGGGGTTTGATGATGCCGCTGCGTTCGAGGATATAATCAAAAGGTTCAAGAGTGATATGAAGAAGGCCTGGAAGAAGGCGGCTGCAGGAGATAGCAGAGAAGATGCTGCCGAAAAGCACACTGTTCCCCTTGTCAAGGTGCTCAATGTCGACATGAGATCTTGTATATCGTTAGCTAGAGGAGGATGTGCTGAAAGAGCGGAAGAAGCAAAAGCTAATGAAGGTGGGATTTGAGGCATGGGCCTGCATGCGGCGGGAAAAGGAGCACGAGCGGAAGGAGCGCCAAAAGGAGGGCCGCGACGAGGAGAAGGAGTGGAAGGGCGACTTGAGTGAGTGCGTATGCAATATGAGCAGGAGGTATCCTGACTTACCGTTTCGTAGTCCTTGACGACGCCGCAAGGACCGTAGCAGAACGGCAGCTCTAAGTACCGGAAAAACGCTGCCCCACGGGCGTGCATGAAGAATATTGCGAGTCTGGCGGCAAGAAGGTGGAAGGGCGATGGTGTTCAACGCCAACGATGTAGACTGGGTGATCTACTGCCTAATGGTGAGTCCTCCTCATGTTTCTTGTTCAGTTTATTTAGATCTGTCGAGAATATGGCAGCACCATTGTTGTATGAGGATATGTTGCAGCCGCTGTTAATGGAGCAGAACCTCCTCGTGTACGAGCTGTCATTTACTGACCAGCACACGCGTGCGTCGCTGAGGTCGAAACACTCCGAGCTCATTGCGACACTGCGCCCCACGTACGACGAGTAATATTGAAGGTGCCTTTTTTCGTGTATGACACGTCCTGCGGTGATTCGTAATCGCCATATTCATAACACAGGGGCCTCTGAAACTTCGATCGTTTATTTCGTTCGCAACGTCCCCCATGAGCTCAGCTTTTGAGACTCTCTCCAGACTCATAGAATCCCCTTTAGAGGACGAGATTGCTGATGATCTCGATGGCGAACGGCAGACTCTTCAGGGCCAGTCCCCTTTACCTGCTGACGACGACGACGACGGCGACGACAACGAAGACACAATAGATATGCGAGAGACTAGTGGCGCTGAAGGAGTTGCCGCAGTCCCTCTCGCCGATATCTCAGATCACCAATCCCGTCTTCTGGCTGCCTCTAAAGTTGTCACTGAGGGCACTGCCGCTGAATATGAAACGTGAATAAAGGGTGCTCTTTATCTTTCGCTCTTTGTTCTCATTGGTGCTTTTGTCCCAGTCAAATGTCAAAATTTGTTCAATTCCTCACCAATCACCATTACATCCGTCCAGGCGACACTGTGTTCAAATCTCAACCGCACAAGGACACCCCATGGTGGATCTGTTTTTGGATTCTTACCACGTATCTTACTCTCTCCTCTTGTTTCCCGTGTCACCTTCTCACCTTTTCCTCAGTTGTGACGTAATTGACATCAACGGAGATCCCGTACCCAAGGATAAGGTGGTCCCCACATATGCTCATGCACAGAAGATGCGAGCAGCAATGACTTACGCTTTTGGGCGCCTTCAACGACTAGGTTCCGTCCCTTGGCAAGACTCTCCTTATCCGACTGGTAATCCTTCGGTATCTGAGATAGTCTCAAGCTACATGGTCAGCTTGAGGCGAAGAAAGGTCAGGTCATTTGTGGTTTTTTTTTTCGGTTCAAGGCATCTCAGACTTTATTATGTGTAGGTGCTGTCCGGCGAGACCTCTGTTAGTTCCCGTGCCATCACCGCCGTGCGCCCACTTACTGCGCTGCTTTCTTCCACCACTGATTGGATTCTGCCAACAGGACATTCTTCTTAAGTTGTACAACTTCAATACCTCGCATGGTCGATCATCCCAGCCGATCCCTGGCAGTTGGTGTGGCCCTCGGACACGCTTGATGATACAAGCAGCGTGTACTGTGGCCTTTGCATGTTTATTACGGTTTGATGAGGTGCTTCGCATCCAAATGTCTGACATTGAGTTCCTTCGGGACGCACATAACGCCGTCATCATCAAACTCACCCTGCGAAGTAGGAAGACTGCTCAATTTGGTGGTATGTCACAAACTGGATGCTTGCCCTATTTCTCAGGCTGACCAACCATTGCAGGTATCAAGCCGTTTTACCTACACAAGCTTCCTGTGCATGAGGCCCATCTATGTCCTGTCCGGGCTCTATGTTACTGGCTTGCGACCTCTCGATATACAACTGGTTTTTTGTTTCGAAGCCTCACAAAGAATGGCCATGTCTCAATGGTCAATAAAACTATTGTGAATATCATCATTGGCTCATAATCGTCTCCACTGATGATCTCCAGTCCAGCACTGCCTTCCTCCTTCTTTTCCGGAACAACTTGCTCGAAGTGAAAGTCGATCCAGCGCCTTATGGTACTCACTCCCTTCGTCGCGGCGGCGTGCAATACCTTCTGCTTTTTAAGCGGAAGGGCATCCGTCAAATTTGTGAATGGGGTGGATGGAGCACAGACTTCACTTCATCGAGCGTGCTGCGATACATTATATCGCTCAGTGATGACGTGCAACTGGTTCGAGAGGTTTTTTTGGACCCCAACCGGCCCCCTCAACTCAAATGTTACGTTTGTGGTAGGGGTTGCCATTGCGCTTAGTTTACTACCGAAATAATAATAGCTGGACGCTCGAAATATTGCTTGTCCATCTGGTCAAAGCTTACTAAAGGCTTTCAACGAGAGGAAACTATGTATTCTGAATGTCGTTCCATCTGGAATCAAGTCAGGGTGCAATTGAGGTGTGATTTCAAGTCAGCCAGGCCGATAGCGAGTCGAGAAAGACCGATTATATTTGCAGGGTCCGGGTGCGTACGACATGCAGGGCCGTGCGCGCAGGCGCGTACATGACGTCGAGCGTAGGTAGGATGATGCATCAGAGCGCAAGGAACGGAAGGCAGTGGGAAAGACGAGGATTGAGTCGACGCGAGTCGGGAATCAAAGATTTCTTTACAAATTGCCTCTCCACTCTGGCACCGTCATTCAGTCTTCCGCCAATATTGGAGAGCTGGCGTGCGCTCAAGTCGCAACCGGACACGCAACGCTCGACGCGGATTCGCGGCGGCGGGGCGCGCGCGGCTTCAACTGTTCTTGTGCGACCGGAGCGAAGGGAGCGGCGTGGCTACGCAACTCCGAAACCTTGACATCCAAAGGCGCGTAGTGACCAGGTACACCTGAATTTGGGCGACGCGCACCGAAGAAGAGTCTGTTTGGTTCCGAAGTCAAAGCCAAACATCTCTCGTCCTCTTTCCGCCCCGTTCCGCCCTCGACTTAGCCTGAATTCGAAAAAGCGCCGGAATGAAGTGGCAATCCTGGTGGTATATTGCTCTAGGTGCGTCCGACGCAAAACACGTCGCGTTGTTTACAACTCACACAAGTTTATCGTTCACTTAGTCAGTACTAACCATGCGACTGGCGCGACCACGAGAAGCTTTGCGGCACGCGCCCCGTGAGATTCGACCCCGCGGTCGTAACCCCGGCCCCTGAAGTCCCCGTCGACTTCATCGGTTGTCCCGCGCCCGACGCGGGCTTTGTGCGCAGCCCCGCGCTGTGGCGGCAGATATGGTACCTCAGCAAGAAGTACTCGTATGCGAGGGACTATCTTGTAAGTCTAAATATTCCCTGTGCCCTGTAATTTTATTTCGTAAATACTTACCCCGTTCCCAACCAATGTCTAGTTTGACATCGCGCCAGGCCCTCAACTACTCCCTCGAGCGCAAACGCATCTCTGGCGAACGGCGAGCGCAACCTTATATATTTTATATCGCCTCGTCGCCGGCGCGACGCCTGAGGAGACTTCTCCACCTCCTCGACAAGATGACGTACTGGCATCCAGCACCGCGCCCCGAACGCCCCTCGTGCGCCCTATCGACGACGCGGTGCGCTTCGACCAACTGAAGGTCGCGCTCCATACGATCCGGCTCTCGAAGCGGACGTAGCGCAAACGTTCCAGCTCGTCGCCGCGATCCTACACCTCGGCAACTCGAGTTCACGATCGACCGGAGCTGCGGTGGTGGTGCGCCGCATGGACATCTGCGAGATCTTCGCGGATTTCCTCGGTGTGCGCCGGGCGACCTCGAGCAGGCGCTCTCCTACAAGACGAAGCTCGTGAAGAAGGAACGGTGCACCATTTTCCTCGACCCGGACGGCGCGTCGGCCGACTGCGATGACCTCGCCAAGACGCTCTACTCGCTGCTCTTCGCGTGAGTGAATGAGCAGAGCGACCAGCATCCGTGCAAGACGACTTCAACATCTATATCGGCTATTCGACCTCCCGGGCCCGCAGAACCCCTCCTCCTGCTTTAACTCGCTTGACCGGTTCTGCGTTAACTTCGCGAACAAGCGCCTCCAAGCGTGGTCGCATTAGCAACTCTTCGAGGCACACGTAGCGGAGTACACGATGGAGGGCCTCGTCCCGCGCATCCTCTCCGCCCACCTCCAGCCCGTACTTCGAGAAAGGCGAGTGCATCCGCCTCCTCCAAAACCGGCCGGGCGGCCTCGTACACCTCATGAACGACCAGGTGCGCGCCAAAGAAGACGGACGGCACGATGGTGGAGGAGTTCGCGAAGCGCTGGGGGAACCACTCCAGCTCCAAGACCTCCGCGGGAACGCTCGGCTTCACAGCCAGCCACTTCAACGGGTCCGACGCGGAGGGCTTCCTCGCGCGCAACCTCGACGCGGTCAACCCCGACTTTGTGAGCCTGCTGCGCTTGGAGAGCGACGCGGGTACGGGCGGGAGCGTGAATCCGTTTGTCCAGCAGGAAGGCGATCGCAACGACGGCGCACCCGCGGAACGAGGACACGATCGTCGCGGCACAGCAGCCTATCAAGCCATGCGCGCCCCATCGACACGGCAGGCCACTGTCGCCCGGGGGACGTGGGGGGGCGATTCTTGAGGACGACATCCTTGAGGACGACATCAACGGGGGCACGGAGGAGGGCTCGGGGAGGGCGCGGGGAGTTCGAATAGGGGGACAGTGGCGGTGGCGGGTGAGTTCTGCGCGGCGCTTGACACGCTGTTCGCGACGCTCGACGAGACGCAGGCGTGGCACGTCTTTTGCGTGTACTCGAACGACACGTAGCTGCCGAATTAGCTCGAGGGGAGATCTGTGGAGGGGTAGTTGCGCAGCGCGGAGCTGGTGGCGGCGGCGAGGAGGTGCGCGGCGGCGTTCGAGGGGGGTTGGAGTGGGCGCGTTTTGTGAGCGGTATGGGGCGGGAATGGGGGAGGTAGGGGTGACGGAGGGCGATGACCAAGAGCGGGTCGAATAGGCACG
This sequence comes from Mycena galericulata, assembly GCA_029289565.1. Lineage (NCBI taxonomy): Eukaryota > Fungi > Basidiomycota > Agaricomycetes > Agaricales > Mycenaceae > Mycena > Mycena galericulata. Next base: position 15,498 of record JARKIA010000569.1, on the reverse strand, counting down.
GACGGCGTATAGGATGGGGGAGCGGGATATTGTGCTGCGTGTGTACAAGGTGCGTGCACGCAGGGTATTCTAACTGTACCCGCAGGTCGCAACAGCCTTCTTACCGTTTCGAGGACGGGCTCTGGGCAGCCGACACCGAGGAGCAGAAGCGTAATCGGTTGCACGCCGAGTCTGCCGTCTGCCGATATCCTGCCTCGCCCGACGATAGTGTGAAGCTATCCGATCTGTCCCGAAGCCTCCGTTCCACGGTATTGAGCAGCCATCGCGGCCGTTATCGGCACCCCGGATTATCGTGATCTAATCGCGCCGGCACTGGCTAAGAGCGTGAAGATCCAATCACACATGAAGCAGCTGGCGGAGGCGGAGGCGGAGGGGATCGCGTCCAAGGTGGGGGTACAAAGGAACTACGCCGGTTGAAGAGTTCAAGGGGGTGAAGGCCGAAGAGGCGAAACCCCGTGTCCGAGAGCGCATAATTGAGACGAGATTGGTGGTGGTGTATGCCGAGGGCCGAAGGCTCAGTGAACAGTGTACGAATGAGTACGTCGTCGTTCATGTGCCAGTGGTATCTATCCAAGTCTTGCGCTCCGACTGCTGTCACTGTTCCTATGGCCTCATGTACATCTCTGCCAATGCACGAGAACTTCACGCAACCTAAGTCTCTCCGGCAATCGTCACTACAAGTTGGCAATGTGCATCCCAGAGGCGCGACTACCATGATTTTCGTGCACCTATTGCATCCAGCTCTAAAGCAGGGGAGTGTTGGCTTACTTATTGCATTCATGTATGCCCAATAGCTGTCCACCACGTTTCTACCATAGGGTTTACAGGAGAGGTTTTGATACGGGCAGTTTGAGATACTTTTCAGACTTTTTACTTACTTTGGCCGTTGCATGAGATACTGCTTTATTATTTGCGTGAAGCTAATGGGGGGCTAAGAGATTTGAAGCAAGGAACGGCAAAAATGGTCAAGTCTCGGCGCTCATACACGTCCTACGCTGGGCCAGCAGCAGCCAAGCGGTGCATCTTTCGCACCTTGCTGTCCGCCTTCCTTCGCTGCTCCTTTGCCTTCCTCTTAGGGTCCGATTTGCGGAGTTCTGCGTTCTTTCGGTGCTTGCGATCCGCCCTCGCACGAATTTCGGCCTTCGAGACAGGACTCACCCAGTATACGTTTACAGGTTTCGTGGGGGTCCTGCACATCGGGCCTACAACCAAGTTTAATATCTGATGCAATAGTTGGTATAACTATGCACGCACACTTGAGGAGGTCTGCTACACCAGCCTTAAAATGCCATTTGAGGACGCATTTCTTCTCCATGCACGTTATTTGAGGGTTACAGATTGCAAAAGCACATACCAGGTGGTAAACTGTATGTCTGCATCCGCAGGAGAGCACAATACTTGCCGCCGGGCTAGCGCTGTAGCACACCTACCGGTGAATATTCAAATCAGCATCCGGTATGTACTGAGAAAGACCATAACACACGGGGCACACATGAGTTTCCCTCCAGTTTGTATCTTCGGCCGTATCCTCCTTGATCCGGACAAATAGGTTGATTGTCGTCTCTAACGCGTTGGAGATTTTTGGAGATTGGGTGAAGTAGTCTTTGACTTTCTAAAAGGACGTTCCAAGGGATCAGAAGGAGGATGAGGGTGATCCTACATTAAATCGGTCCTCATGCGACTCGATGGTATTCGAAGCGGAGGCATTGACTAGAAAGTAGCGTTGTAGATATCGTTGCCGGTTTTTCGCTTCGGCTTGGTCCTGGTCCTGGGTCGGCGATGTTTGAAGAATTGTGATATCGCTGACCCCGGGACCAGGCGATGTTCGAAGAAATGTGATATCGCTGACATCCATGGGCAAAAGATTGAGCAAGGTCGAGTAACAAAAACGAGAGTTGGGACCAAGGGTGACTAATCAAGGAATAGTTTACATAAGAGATGACCCCTGTCTTTCCTTCTTGAACCACCATCATGGGTCGTGGTAGTCCGTTCTCACCAGAGCAGGACAAGCACATCGAATCGTTTTTCCCTGCGCTTATGACCCACCCAACTGCGGACGTCAAGACCTGGAAAAAAGACACAGTTGACGCCATCTCAAAGTCCCCCTTGTTCCTTGGAAAATTACCTTCGAAGGCTGAAGACCCCACGAAGGGTGCTGATCTAGCAGAATGGAAAATAGTGTGGAACCCTCTTGACATATGGATCTTACACTTACTCTCTCAAAGCGTATAGAACGGAAATTCCAGAACTATCTCGACCGCCACCGATCCGGGTATTTCTACTTCTCTTCGAGAAATGACATTTTCGGGCACGTGCGTCACGCCCGGGATATCACGTGTGGCGCTGGTTCGGTTTGCTTAGCTTACCTACACAACGCGTCGCGACTTCGTTTAGTTTGTGTTTGTGATTAATCTGCTCGTCGCTCCCCTATCTATCTATCTCCTCTTTGTCTGTCTCACTCTCTCTCCACTCTCTTTTTGAGCGGTGTGCTGACCAAGAAACGCGTCCCGATAGCGGCCCCACTATCGGCCCCAGTTCCTCTACTACACGGCTATCCCGGCAGACCTTGGAATTCGATGGGTTTGATGCCCGTCGGATTTCAATGGGCAGATCAATGAATCCCAGTAAATAGGCAGCTCTTCGGATTCCAATGGTTCAGGCATCCTAATTTCAAGGGCACTCCCTGGGCAGCCAGCATCTCACCGAGCATCGATATCAGGAAAATGGTGCCGGCGATGCCAGCTCCCAGCTCACCAGATTCGGGGCACACTCAGAAAGATACACAGTGAATTAAACAAACATATGCATTGGATAGCCTACTACTACTTACTACATGAATTGAGGCTCAATGATATAGACAATTAGCTCATTCCTTCCCGGATACACCCCCGCATTCCCCGACGCCGACACCGACGCCTGCGTGGGTGCGCACACCCGCCCAGCGCCGTTTCCTGGAATGCAAGAAGGGAGGGAGGGGGGGTGTGCACACTCCCTCCGTGCCGCCCATCGTACGCACAAACGCCCTCCCCCCAGATACGGCACGCGACATGCGACTCACGCGCCGATCCGACATCGACATCGATGCCGACGCTGAGGCCGCCTCCACAGGGTACGCGCACCGCCACTCGACTCGACGTAGGAGTGCGTACAGATATCAACGCCAGATAATGGACAATTATCGCACCTTGAATACTGGGTCCGCGAAACATACAGAGCTCCAGGCTGTTTGAAGATAGGTCAAGGATGCTCGAAAAGACTTGAAGATGGTTAAACAAGGCTTGAAGATGCTGACAGGAAGCAGAGTGCGCATTGAAAACAGACTGGGAGAGACGACATGGGGGGAAAAGACAAGAGACGTGGCAATGGTTGACCATCAAATCACGCCATGTTGACGCCACGTGCGCGGCGGAGTTTGAATGACTTGTAGTTTTCGAAATTTTTTGTTCGATTGAAGTGCCACTCAAAATCGAATCCGTGGCCTTCCGATTGAGTGCATTGCATATATCAGTGTCCACACTATGAAGTGGTATGAATCAATAAGTTTTTCAAGAAAAACTGGTGGTTGATCAATTCGGAGTAGCATTTATCTGGCACCGTCTCTGTGAAACACAGCTCCAAATGAGGAGTACAAGGGGTAAATTGAACAGTATGAATGTGTATCTGGGCGCGGGTCTGGCGGGTTGGCCTAGTCCGTGCACGACGGGCGGTTACGACGACGTCCGTCGTCAATTGATCATATTTGATGCGCAGAATCATGTTACGTGAGGTAGTACCTTGGATTTCAAGCGTCGAAAAATGGTGTCATGGGTAGAACACAAAAAACTAATCAACGCACCATCGGAATCCGAAGATCTGCCTATTGACTTGTATTCTACGGCTGACCCTCAAGATGACAAGAACAAAATCATTGGATTCCGACGTTCCATCAATCCGACGAAATTCCAAGGTTTCCCGGGATAGCCGTGTACTACCGCCTCTTTGGCCTCGCCAACCCCATCGTTGTCGTCGTTTACTACCACCATCTACCAAACCCCAGGTGACAAAATTGTGCTGGGCGTGGCTGTTTTCTTGATCTGTATCGTGGCCGCTTGGTTCATTTACCTTGGTTCGAACGCACGAGGAAGAAGAAACCAATACTACCACTGGGACGACCCTGCAGTATTTGGCAATCCTCTTGCTATTACCATTGAAGTCACGGCATTCCGTGCATTGAATACGCCCCCACGCCAACCTCGCCAACCTCCAACCTCTACGCTCGCTTTCTCCGCACCACCACAACACAGTAACGGTGAATTGGAAGAAGGACGTGAAGGGCAACACCGCAGCAGGGAGTCCGCAGAGCATCATTAAACGTTTCGCCATCCAAACCCCTTCCCCATCTCTACGGTATCCCAGTTCTTTTCTACGTCAAATTCGCCCATTCAGAGCCCTCGTGCAACATGCATTCGACACAGTATCCATCTGTATGGGACAGCGTCTTCACCCCCGAGTCAGCCCCGACCCCGTCTGCTCCTTCTTTATCTTTTCCAAACATGGCATCGCGTACCGCTGCTGCTCAGGCTCCCCGCCGGCCCTTGGCGGTAACTCACCGCGCGTCCGTAGACCAACTGCCTCCTTCCCCGCCGCCCCAAGAGTTAAGATTTATTGTACATTCTTTGCACCAGTGCGTTTCTGCGTTATCCTTATTTCAGACATTACTCATGATCTATAGGCAGCCGCTGTCGTCTCCAGCAAAGGGCCGGAAGCCACAGGAGCAAGGCGGGAAGCGTCGGTCTTCAGAAACGGACAATGGCGACACCGAAGCTCTGGTCTCGAAACGAGCCCGAATGGCCCGAGCTGATCTCGTGGTAGACCTCCCAGCTTCAGAGAGAGATCCCGCAGGAAACCGTATCTTGGTCCCCATCAACATGTAGGTCCCTTTCCTTCGTTCGTTCGTTCTTCAACATAGAACTCAGCCTCACCTATGTTATGTAGTGGGCAACTTTATAAAAATGACCTCACGAAGAAATGTGAAGGGTACGGTCTTCCCTTCACCCAAAAGTCGTCTCGGGGGGATTTGGTTTGTCTCCTTCAAGAGTATAGCAAAAAGAAAGACTGGTCTAAGTGAGTGTCTTTTCCTGTCGCACCGGCCATTCTAACGCTTGGTGATATCAGTTTGGAGTCACAGAGCAGCCAGTCTCATAAAGGCCAACGGGACGACTCTGCCCCCACAAAACTTACCCAACTCCGCAACAAGGCGATTGCAGATGGCACCATTACCCTTCCACCACCGCCAGTCCGCACCGCGCTGCCTGCTGATGATTATTTGCGGCCAAAACAAACAATGGAGGAAAGACGTTTCATCCTCGATTGCGCACGTATCTATTTTTTTTGACGTTGGTCTTTGCTCATCATTATATCCAGGTCGATGAGATCGTTCGAGAAAATCCGATGCTGCCACCAGAGGAACGTCGCCCACCGCAACCTAAGGTATCTCTCTTGACTTGAATCTAAATTCGTACACTGATTGAACTTCCAAGAGCGACGTTGAGTGGAAAGAAGAAATAGCTTCCAGGGTTGCCGGTACCCAGGACCGGGTCAACTCCATGTATCCTATAATAGTGGCGCTTGGAGCAGCTGTAGGTCTCGCTTTGCCACCCCCGTCGACAAGCAACCTTCCCTCGCCATCGACAAGCAACCTTCCTTCGTCGTCAACAAGCGCTCTTCCCTCGCCATCGACAAGCGCTCTTCCCTCGCCATCGACAAGCACCCTTCCCTCGTCGTCGACAAACAACCTTCCCTCATCATCAGCAAGCGCTCTTCTCAGGCCAGATTCCCAGCCACTCAACACACCGTCATTGGGATCACCGGTGCTATTCCCAGGCAGACAGGACATTCCGCTACCACCCAATGACGGCTTCCTGTCTTACGACCCCCAAACCGCATTGGCGAAGATCATGAAACACTGGGATCCTGAAAGACCAGAGTGGGATCCTGAGCATGACTGGTTTCAGCACAGAGGGTCGTTTGTTGCGTTGAATCAGTACCCACAGCTGTACAAACATACCGAGTTTTGGCAGGACCACAGTGGTGAGTTGCGGAAAAGATATAGCAGGTACAAGGCAAGGATTACCATGGCTCACACCGCTTGCATCCCGCATTGATAAAGTTCCACAGATTTTAGTTTCTGAGTGCATTGCGCTCGGCGGCCAGGCGGCGTTTTGGAACCGATATCAGCATCCTGACAAAAGTCTCTGGAAACTGTCGGAAATATATGAGGCACTCACCATCGACAAGAAGGACAAGGCTGCCGAAATTCGCCGTTTATTCACCCCCCAAGAATTTGCCGACAAGTTTTCATATATCGCGAAAGGCGGCTCTCGTACGGTCATGACCCGTCCAAGTAGCATTATTGACCGATATAACAAGCTACAGCGTCGCTGACGACAGATAGTTTTTCTTGACAGAATCCCACACCGTGACTTCGGCGTACATATATCACTGATACTTATACATACCTGTATTCTAGATGTCGTTCGACCCCCATCTTGATATAGAAAGAGAAATATTGAGTGTCTCTGGGTTAGGTTCATTAGGCTATACAGAACCAACCGGCTGACTTCCTTATCCACGCCAAAATGACAATATCACAAGCAAATTGTTTTTTACTCAGAGGAGACAATCGAGAAGGCAAGCGACTCAAAAGCCACGCATCTCGCTTCACTCAAAACAACCAAAAGTTTCTGACTCAAAGCTTCGCACTGAAACAGTTTCAGGACAACTGCCAACTTAATTCAAGAGAGCACGCTCTTTATTGAACTCTAACCAAAAGTACATTCAGATGAATACGACGAAGGAGTGCCAACGAAAGGGGAGAGGGACAGTTAAGAACGGAAAGTCACTTTGTGAGTAATGGAAAAGCATTTGAGAAGATAAGCGTTAAAATGAGCAATTATCGGCGCAGGGATTGAGGACGAACCTTTGCTCGAATTCGGACAGCGGAATGAGCAGATAATCTTACCGATAGCAAAGATTGCCACGCCTCTCATGTAAACTCGGTCTTCAAATATTGCATCTTGACAAGGCACTCTTCGTTACGCTGGAGCTTCAGAGCCGATCATCCCTGTATCGCCCATGCCAGAAGGATTACGTTTGGGGACATAGAATCCTTACGTCGTGCAAACAAGACTCTTGAAGTCCTCTTTCGCGCGCAAAGTCTCGGCTTGTTGACCTTCCGGCTGCTCGGTCACCCTTATCTGGGTCTGTGCCTCTTTGTCTGCTCAGCCTGCGTAATCTTCTCCTTCTGCTCAGCTTCTAGGCGGCCCTTCTCAGGTCGCAGGAGCTTCATATATCGACCGAAAGCCTCTGCATCCCGTTTGACCCGTCTGAGGTCTGCCTCCAGAGCGGCAACAGTCCTTGCGACGACGCTCTTCTCAGCCGCAGTGCGGTCTTTCTCTGCCTCCATGCACCGCAGTTTGGTTATCGAACGCACAACGCAGGTCCGTGATCTCTCCGAGCTGCAGGTCAAGTTCATGCCGGCGGTTATCAGGCGACACCTGGAAAACGCAGCACTCAGCCTGTAGACAATTTGCAAGCTATCCATACTAAAAATTATTTCAAAATTGTGGTACGTCAAAAACCACTTGCCTCGGAGATTTCGGAGAAACAGCGCCGCAAGTCCTGGTGGTCCATAGCCAGCAGTAAACGTTCCTGCCGAAGTTGTTCCACCGTCTCGGCATTCTCGGGGGCCCGTACTTCGAGCAGTCTGGCCTTCTTTTCTCAGATTGTGAATAGTTGTCGCCAGACTGGGAGCGTACCTTGAAGCTCCAACTCCGGCTCGTGGTTCTCCTCCTTGAACCGCTGAAGGTGCTGCTTGATATATTCCGTGTCCTAACGAAGCGTTAATTAGGCCGTATAACCCACCGAAAGACCTTGGTTTCTTTGTCGCTGAATGAGGGCATTCTCCTCGTCCCCTTGTACACGGCCTGGTTCTTGAAATTGAGTCGATTGACCGCATCCTGCAGCACCACCTTCTCGTCGAGCAACTCCCGCGTCTCCTGTTCACCTTGTTTTCTTCATTTTCGCAAGACGAGAATTAACAGAACTAAGATCCGCTCAGAGGGCCTCGCTCGTCTGAGTGGGCAGGGTCAGCAGTTCGGGCGAAAGACCCAATTTAAATGAATCCACGGAGCTGTCAGTTCCTGGGTGTTAACGACGGAGACGGTTGCTCAAGGCAGATCCCGTACCTCTTGTCAGCCTCTGCTCGCATGGCGCTCCGCAAATCGAGCTGGGTCAGACACTTTTAGCATCTTGCACGCTCTAAACGATGGACGTACTGTTGCTATTTGCGCGACAACCGAGCAATTTTTTCTTCAAGACCAACAATTTTCGTCCCCGTGTCTTCGAGCTGGGTTGTCAGGCCTATGACACCGAGGCCCTTGTCGTCTAGCTTATCCAACTTGTCATCGATGCTGTTGTTTGCGCAGTTGAGCGGGCGCTGCAACCCGTTAATCTCAGTAAGCAAAGGCAATGCCATCTGCGGCGGTATCGTTCAACCACGACATCTAAGCCCAGCCAGACGTGGAAGCGTTACATCATAGAAGGAACGCACATCTCGGAGAGACCCTCCAGAAGTGCGAGGTGCCCTCACAGACATAGACAACACCAGCCGATGGATCGACGAGATACCACTTAAGTTGGAGCCCTTAGTCGGTGTCCCTATTTCCGTTATACTCGTCTTGTTCCTCTCAAGCAAGTCTTTCTGCTCCTTCTCAAGCGTACCCCATGATAACGAGAAGTTTGCCCAGCACCGAGTAGTTGAACTGCTGCAGCTCGCAGATGATCCATTGGGGCAACAGCTGCCTACGACAATCAGATCTCAGTCGCACAGGGCATCACGGCATACGCCACCTTCATTTCCTTGCCTGCCGGACCCACGCCAATGCTGAGTGTGTGCAGCGGCCGCTTCAGCATGTTCCTCACGCGCAGGTTCGCAGCGGGCCTAGTCACCGTCGCTACCGTCCCAGTCGACCTGGAAGTGTAGATAGCAGCACGGCGCTTTGTCCTTCCCCCGCCCGCCCGCGCTGAGGCCCGACGGCAGCGATGACGGCCCGCGCATGACGGTGCGTCGAGCCTGGGAACAGTGGGATCGACGGCGACGGCGCGTACGTAGGCTCTGAATAGCAGGAGTTCAAGAGTCGAAAGTAAATCAGTTCACAGACGCTCGTCGGCGCGGATGAAGGGGCACCGGAGATTATCGCGTCCAACCGGGGCGCTTTGGCGCACTCGTCCGTGGTGATGTGCAGGCAGATGGGCTCAAAATTGTCGTCGATACATTAAAACTAGGAGAGGGTTTGTTGAAGGCATCATCCGGGGTTGACGCTAAGTACGAACCTGCTCCGCCACTAGACGGCCCTTCGCAGTGCCGGTCTACTTAATTGCCTTGTTCAAACTGCCGAGCGTTGTCGGGGATTCTAAGGGGGTGCTCTCAGCGTCATCGTCCCCAGCCGCAAGGTTGGCCTCTTCATCGACGCCGCGCTTCCGTTTGCGTGGAAGGAGGCCTCCACCGAGAGCGTTACAGGAAAGTGCGAAAGACACGTCCAGGATAGTGAGTTCCCCATTCTTGCGGGAAAGAGAAAGGGTTCCATGCCCATACGTGGGGGAAAAACTCTCCAGGATTGATTCAAAGCGCAGTAAGTCAGTTAGTCGAAATGGCGCGGAGGTATAGGCCATCGGCCCTTGTGGAGTTTTAGCGGTAATGACGCGACTGAGAACCTGAGTAGAAATTATCGGTGCAGATGCGTGTCAGAGCTGAACAGAGGGCGAAGAGCCAACGCCGCTAGAACTTTGGGAGTGACACGGTTGCCAACACGCACAAAGAAACAAACGCTTTCCAGCTAATAAGGAAATGTTGTGTAACGACCCTTAGCCGGCATCGCCATTTCCGTTACAGTCAGCAGGACCTTGTTCCTCTCAAGCAGTTCTTTCCACTCCTTCTATGCATGTCGATTTTCGACTCCTTGGCCATCTCGATGGCTTTCCAAACCGGAGATAGGCTGAGCAGCGTGGTGACGCGGACAGTTCCTTTGTTCGCCTCGTCAAGCTTTTCTTTCGGTGCCTCTAGCTCGGCATCCGTTGGGCCAGGAGCAAATTGGCGGCCTGAAAGGTGGTCGTTCGTGCGCTGGCGCTCTCCGTGTTGTTCTCGATCCAGAGAGGTAATCTTGCTCTGCAGCTGAACGAATTCATCCTTGTCAGCCAGGATCTTCTTCTAGCAGTCTCGAGCGCCTCCTTCATCCGTCTCGCCAGTTCTTCATCTCATTCCCACGCCTCTTCCAAGCTCTTAGCCTGACGTTCCGCTGCTCTGACCCTCAATTTCCGCTTGAAGCTTTATCTGAGAGTTGGTGTAGCGCAGATCAGCAAGGCCCTTGCTCACCCGCTCATTCGGCACCCTCAGCGCGCCCCTGCCCGCTCTTGAGCACACGCTCTGTCTTCTCCATGCGTTCCTCCCGCGCTTCGACTATTTTGTTCTCGACCTCCCCAACTCCCTGTATAGCCTGCTTCTCCGCAACTTGGAGCCACGCCTCCAAATCCCCAACGATCCCCTCCGCGCCCTTCTCGACCTCCTTCATCCTCTCGTCCCACCGTTCCTTGTCCCTCGCCCGTTCTCCCCTCTCCTCCCCAAGCATTTTCTCCGTTCCCTCTTTCCGCCACGCGGTGTAACCTACTCTTGAAGGTCTCCACCATCTCCTCAAGCCATTCCTCCGCCGCATCCTCCATATTCCCCAACGCAGTCCCACCAACGCTAACCCGCCGCCCTGCGCTCGCCGGTCGCTCCCGCCGCTCCTCCTCCGCCTTCCTCAAGCGCTCCACCGGCTAAATCCGTGCAGCCAAGTATTGAGCTTCCCCGCGTTGAACCGCCCCACGCCGTACAGCCCCTGTGCACCCACCCCAAAGCCCATAACAGGGTCGAACGACGCGTTCGCGTGGTAGAGATGCGTCGTCAAATAGGGCGACGACGCCGTCGAGATGATGGACGCACCGTCGTGCGGCGACGGGGTGGTGCCCCACGCCGCACCTCTGCCGCCACCGGCGCCCACGGCAGACTCAGAGTCGGATGCCGCTGGCGAGGGGATGTACGTCTGCGCGAGCGGGTGCGAGCCGCCGCGCCCTGGACGGGGATGCGTGGCGTAGCGCCCGCGAACGCCGGCCGGAGCGCGGGCGTCCCCAGGGCAGCGAGGCGTGGGCCCGGGCCTGGGGTAGGCGCGGGCCTGTCGGCGGCGTCGGTGTCGCTCAGCGGCACGTGTTGCGTGGCGCGGGGGTGCGGCGTGGGGAATTCCAGACGTGGGCGGGTGGTGGAGTTGATCACGGAGAAGAGGAAGGAGCGGCGGCGGGTATGCGGGGTGAGAGGCTCTTCCTCACCGGCCACTTCGCCCGTCTCGACGTCGTCGTGATCTTGGGGTGATGGCGTTGCGGGAACGTTGCTTGGAGGGGAAGAGAGTTGGAAGCGTGCTCAGAGACGCGGAAAAGCGGTAAAGGCAACAGATGGAGCGGTAGAAGATAATGCATTGGATAGCGGGGGGCGAATATGATCGGGACGGAAGGTTGGCGAGGAAAAAGTAGGTTCGGGTTCGTTCACAGAACCTTCTTCGTTCGACGGGGGCTCTTGGCTACCGTGCTCCTCCGCTGGTTTTTGTTCGCAATGCTGAGATATGGACATCGGCAATGTAGCATGTCTCCTTCCTGCAAATAAGAATCCGCACTGACACTCTCTTCATCACGGACCACGACGGCAAGAGACGCGGTTGCTGAGCGAGGCAACGGGATCGCTACTCCGAACAAAGGTGATGTAGTTGTCGAGCGTGGAAATGCCATTGACATATTGCTGCGTGGCGTCGCGGCGGACGACGTAGGAGACGAGGTGGTGCGAGACAGGGAGTGTGCGAGTCCACGGAGTTGGTCGACGCACAGCGAAATTGCGGAATTTGTCGAACGGCGAGGGCTGTATATTCCTTTAGTCCGGAATATAAATCTGTGGTGTGTGGCACGCACCTGAGGCTCAGACCGACTGACGGAATAATCGTAGTTCTTCTTTGGGGTGGCTTCGTCTCGACTCAAGATTCAAGAGTTGAGGAGAGCTCGTTCGGATACGTTCTGCTCTCCTTCATCATCGTCTTCGTCTGTGCGTCGGGCGGGAGGTATGCCTCTGGCACACTGTCTCTAATTCGATCAAAATCGGCGTCCTCCTCCGTAGCCCCGTACCGTGTTTGTTTTGAACGTCTGGAAGTGAAGGGATCGCAGTGACGTCGTCAAAGCTGTCAGGGTGGCTCTGCCGAGCAGAAACGCCGCGAGTGGAAGAGCGACCCATGGACGAGCGAGATGTGCGTGCAATGGAGTTGGCAAAGCGGGAGGTGGATGATATGCTCGACGTGGGTCTGATATTGGATGCAGGGGTGGAATGTTCGGGGCGGAGGTGATGCTGAGGTGTTCGTCGATCTAGTCAGATGTCTCGTTCTCGCCTTCTGAATCGTAAAGAGCGGCCGAGGCGGTCATTCCGGGCAAAGTCGTCAAGAGCGTGCTCAAGACGACGGTAGATTTGCTGTACAATTTGAACACCAAGAGAACCTCGTCGGGGAGCGCGATGGCGGGATCGATTGGCGGGTTCAATGCGCATGCGGCGAGTATACCCACCGCCGTGTTCCTCGCGACCGGACAGGACCCCGCGCAGAACGTCGTCAGCTCCAACTGCATGACGCTCACGGAGCCGTGCGTCTTGACTCCGTTTATCTCTCTCTTCACGCCGCTAACGCGCGGCACAGGACAAACGACAGGCAAGACCTGCTCATGACAGTCTCGATGCCCGGCACCGTCGGCGGCGGGACGGTGCTCGGTCCGCAGGGCGCGGTGCCTCCAGATGCTCAGCCTGCGCGGCGCGCACCCCACGCGCCCCGGGCAGAACGCACAGGGACGTTATGGCGGGCGAGAGAACCTGTCCAGAAAGTGCGTTTCGAAGAACTGGTTGGTTGAGGTCGTTAGAGTTATTTCCTATTGAAAATCAATATCTCATCCAAGACGGAAAGTGTAACTAACTGAGAACTCGGTGCAGGTATCAGGTTGCGATCCAAGACCTCGTCAAGCTCGCCAAAAGCAGGCCGACGAGGGACTGACGCCCGATCCACTCACTCCGTCAAGCTCGTGAACACGGGCCGGCGACGTGATGATCAGGGGCGCTGGTCAAGAACGCAGTGCGATGGCACTAGTTTCCGATTCAAAGCTTCGTCGACTTCGCTCTACAAGGAAGGTAAGAACAGGTATAAAAAAGAACAGGTATAAAAGCAACCTAAATACGATACACATGCCTTGCGATTACGAGTTCGTCTCGAGGAAGTAAACACCGCCGGGAACCTAGATTGAAGGGTTGATGCTACCCACTGGCAAGGGCTCGAGTCAATGAAGTTGGCCATCGCTAAGGGAAACACTGGGAGCCACCCTACATGGGCAGAAGGTCTGGTTTTGTTGGATGTGAAGAAAGATCCCAGAATATCGTCCGCAGAGCGAGTCGTAGATAGCCCTAGAAGGAAGATAAGAACAAATATATAAACAGTAGAGGTACTGCGTGCTTACCTGGAACAACTTTCGGTTTGGAAGTTTCTCTTGGGGATGCGTAAAGCGTCGGAGTAGCACCACCTGCTTACATCCAAGACCTCGTCAAGCTCGCCAAAAGCAGGCCGACGAGGGACTGACGCCCGATCCACTCACGCCGTCAAGCTCGTGAACACGGGCTGGCAACGTGATGATCAGGGGCGCTAGTCAAGAACGCGGTGCGATGGCACTCATTTCCGATTCGAAACTTCGTCGACTTATACCCTACAAGGAAGGTTAGAGACTGTCTACAAACTTAGATCTTACGTCTCGCCCACCCAATAATTGTGTGCTGCACAAGCAGCTTGAACGAGTAGTTTGTCCTCGACAGTCCCGCCAAAGAGAATGTGGTGAATGCAGAAGCAGAGACGATACGTTTCCTTGGAAGGCGACCGTGCCGTTGAGCTCGGATCTAAACGCTAGCCTGGAAGCTCCGCGCGCGCCGCCGGTGAGCTGCGCATATGCATAAAACCTCGCGCTGGGTGGGCCCGAAGTACCCCGCCCGGACGAGCGCGGGGGCAAAGAAACTAGGAGAACGAGCAGAGAGTGGCGCTGCTTACTAATTGTTGGCTTACAGATTGTTTGCACCAACTTTCCATTCCAGGTCAATTCAGCCGCCTCTACTTGCTAAGTCTGGTGCCCTTCATTCTCGTGCCCAAGTCCTGCACTGTTCCGGTATACTCGCTAGTTTACTTCTGGCCCTACGGCCACTTTGCGCAAAAAGGGGCGTGGGGGTGAGTCAGGGACGCAAGTGCCATCGACGGCGCGTACCCGTGGCGCGCGGACTCACATGGACTCGCTTCTGCTTGCCGTACCCTCGACGACGATTAATCCTAGTTCCTCTCGGGATCAAGCCGGATATTTTTGCCTCCCGAAACTCCCCGAAGCATTTATATCGGAGGGACTTGGAGGATGCCGTCTCGGACGCTATCTCGACTCGCTAGACGTCTCCATGGGCAATTTTTGGCTCGCCATCGTGACGTCCAATCTCTGACGAAACAGGTATTGAGGTTCCGACGCCCAAGTGGGACAATGTCTTGATAGTCAATAAACAGTCACGCAAGAGATAATGGAGCAGTACTCCCGCGAGAATCCAGATAAATTCCTCGAGTGCAGGACCTCCTACTGAGACGGGCGCCGAGAAGATGTGTCATTCATTATTGGCTTGGAGAATAGGTCCCCAACTCTGCGCTGCTGCTTCCTGGACGAAGTCGTCTACTTGTATATCTCCCTCGACGTCCACCTCGTATCTTTCGTTCAAGGCACCCACAGGTTCTGTGGTTCTCATCTCATGAAGGTTCTGAGCGCCATGAATCCGGACATGATTCGGACTCGCGCGAAGAGGGAGAAGGCGAGGCCCCGTGAGGACGACGTGAAGTGTGAAAGGAGGGGAGAAGGAGGGACCGTACCGTAAAAACCACAACGTTAATCAACTGACTCAATCGCTTGATTTACGGTAATTGAATTTTTGTGTAGTTTGAGGTGGCGATGACTTATATCCGTCGCTGCGAGATTTTTATTCCACAGAACGTCCTGCAGAGTGCGGAATTTCGAAGTAGTTCCAAGCTCGCCAATGCGAAGGGGTCGTGGCGGCGGCGGAGTGGACGAGCTGCAGACGGACTTTTCTACCACCTGAAATGGGTCTTAATTCATTCCAATTAGTATAGGGGCATGAACGACGAGATTTTTCTCTGGACCAGGATAGTGAGAGGCTGAGAGAGAGGAAGCAGAAGAGCAGATGCAAACCAAAAAGTATCATTTCTGAGGTTATCGACACATGGATAGATAAAATCTAGACCAAAGGCAAATAACTCAGCAAGCCATTTGTCGGCGACTGCCGTCCCTCGTATCCGATTTCCAGCCGAAATCTAAATATTCACG